>PVJC01035452.1:0-18252 GCA_004026665.1 Murina feae
ACAGCTCCGTATTACAAAGACGCCACTCTGGTGGTGGCTGCTCCCTACAGCCTATGAGACTTCCTGTGAAAAACCTCAAGAAACTACGGGAGGTGTTAGTCCTTAAAGGACAGGAGAGTAAAGCCTCTCTGTTCCGGCCCTTGTCACTCACACGTGGCCCAAGGCTTCTAGAAAAGAGAAGCTGCTTTCCTTCACCCTCAGAGCTTGACGTCCAGGATGGCCTTCCTGTGATGAGGACAGATGATGTGGTGACAAACCCGAATGAGACCTGTCGAGGGAGGACCAAACTTTCCATAACTCAACCGTGCTGCTGTCCACTGGTTGGTCAGGGCTGCTTTCAAGGACAAATCATGCTCAGAAGGAGGGAGAGTGTAAACAATATTATAAACAGAGCCACATTAATAGAACCGAGCTGCCATCCCAGAGGAACTGCGTTGCGCATCTTAGGCCTCAAACCTTTGGATGTTAAAACGGCAAAATGACCCTGTACTGGGCCTAAGCAACTTTGTGATATGAATATTGGACTGAAAATTAAAAACTTCCTTTAGAATTAGCATCACTGGGTTAGCTTGTCTGTACCATTAGAACAGTCAATGTTATTGTTTGTCACACCCCTTGCTTTTGTCTACTAATCCAAACACTATTTGGGCTTCTCTGCTTGAATCAGTGCATCCAAAATAACTTTAAAAAAATCTCAAATAAAGGCTTGTTGTCTCACACTTTGGCCTTTTACCTCTAGGCGCACAGCACTCATTCCCCCCACCCCCTTGTCCAGCACCTTGTCAGTGAGAACCATCCACGTGTAGACCCTCCTGCAGACCCTTCCCTCCCTTCACTGCATACTCAATAGGCATCTTGAAAATTACAGGGAAAACAAAACTTTTGATTCTGAAGTTCTTCTCATCCCCCAAATCTTTAGTCCCTTCTTCCTTCCTCATCTCAATAAATCATCAGCAGCAAGCCCTGCCACCTCTACCTTGGAAATACTTCTAGTACCAGACCATTTTTTTCTCTATTGCTAACCCCTATCCAGGCTGCAGCCCCAGCACCTGCCTGGACTCTAACTTGGTACCAGTTTCGGTCCATGCCTTCTCCCAGCTATTCCCACAGGGGCCAGAGAGGTCCTTCGACATGGAAACTGGGTCACCTCACTTCCTCTGACGCCTCCCGTCTCACTCACAGAAGCCCGTGCCATGTTGTCTGTGTGGCTCGTTGGGCCTGACGCCTGGTACCCCTCACTCCTCTCCCAGCATTCTCTCTCCTCGTTCTGGTCTAACGCTGGTGGCCTGGGGTGGTTTCTGGTGTGTTAAACTAGTTCCCACCTCAGTGCCTCTTTTTCTTATCAGCCTATCTATGCCCAGATGTCTCTGTAGCTCCTCCCTCTGTTCAGGTCTTTGTTATCATGTCCCTATTCAGTGTTCTTTTCTGACCATTCTAAAATAGCATCTCTCATTACTCTTTACCCCTTCACAATTGTTTAATGTAGTATAATGTAGTATAAGGTAGGTGATCAGATGCACAAGTCCGTCACCATCATTTTGAGCATCAGTTTGCAGTAGGTGCTGGTGTGGCTGGAGATACAAAGGAACAAGGCCTTCAGCACACACAGAGGTCACTGGCAGCTGCTGTTATTCTGTTAAACCACATCCTTGCCCTGAAGCCCTGCTCTGCGCTCTGTGGCGGGCGGAGCATGGCCCCTGGAGCCTGCGCTTTCTGTTTTCAAGTATCAGATCAACAAGTCCTGGGAAGGGACCCGCTGCTCAGTGTGGGTCAGCTACCAGCCCTGGCCCGTGCTGGGATGCTAGGGGATGCACAGCCTTGGAGGAGGTGGCCCGGGGTCTTTTGATGGCCGTGTCTTCCCTTCCCATTCGGTAGGATCTCAGCATGTCGGGGCAGCTCCTCGCTCTCAGCTCCCCACGGGGAGAGGGCTAGAGCAAGCCTTTGGTTTTACTGAGCGCTTGACTGCGGAAACAGCAGCCTACTCACCAAATCCTCTCCCTGCCTCAGAGCCATCTTTTCCGAGGTGTTTTCCAAGGGACATCTCCGTCTGTCTCTGTCTGCTGTGGCCATCACTGCTCAGCCAGGCCCCTGCACGCAGAGGCCCTGACATGCCCAGCTCACTCTCCGCTCCGAGAGGGAGGTTTCCGGCTCTCATCTTGTCTGCAGAGTCACATCCTCTTCTGTCTTAACACCCTTCAATGGCTCTCCCTTCTTAAAGATCAAATTCCAAATTTCTCCTCTACATTCTAGGCCTGCCTTGCTATTCTGCGTGGCTTCTAGGAGCGCGGGACTTCCCTCTTCTGTGTGTGTGTGGCTCTGTTCATGCTGGCTCCCCCCTCCCCCCCGACCCTCCCGTGGAACCCCACACCTGCCCTTGCTTGCCCTCCCAAGGCCTCTTTAAAAACAGTGGTTCTCAACCTTCCTAATGCCGCGACCCTTTAATATAGTTCCTCATGTTCTGGTGACCTCCAACCATAAAATTATTTTTGTTGCTACTTCATAACTGTAATTTTGCACATAAATATATGCTCCCAGGAGACACAGCCCTCCCACCTCTGAGTCACCTCCACCTGGTCACATAGCCCAGCGGTCCCCTGGAAACTGGCTATTGACCTTTCCAAAAGGCCTCCAGGAGCTACATTTTTCAAAAACAAATATAACTTCTTATATGCATACTAGGGGCCCGGTGCACAAAAATTTGTGCACTCGGGAGGTCCCTCAGCCCGGCCTGTGCCCTCTCACAGTCTGGGACCCCTCTGGGGATGTCCACCTGCTGGTGTGCCTGGCCAGCCTGGATGAGGGGCTGATGGTTGTTTTCAGGCTGGCCAAGCCCCCCAGTGGGGTCCCTCATCCCATTGGGGTGTGGCCAGCCTGGGTGACAGGCTGAGGGGCGTTTTCAGGCTTTCAGGCTGCCCACAGCTCCCATTGACCCAATGTCCCAGCAAGGCTGGCTGGAAGCAGGTTCCTGGGGTTTGTTTATCTTCTAGAATTGATACACTGTTCCTTTAAGCTGAGCCTAGGCAGTTAACGAAGCCTCCTATCTGCTTCAACTCTGAGGCTTTTATAATTGAGACAATGTTGCAAGTATGTTGTTGCCTGGAGCCGAGAGAAACCCAGCCGGCTGGCCGGGAGACAGTTCACTTCTGCTGCAACGGAAACTGCCTGTTTGCTCAGCTCCATGAGTGCCGGCCTCCATCTTGGCTGGGTTAATTTGCATACAGCAACTCTGATTGGCTGGTGGGCGTGGCTTAGGCATCCCAAAGAAACAGTCAATTTCAATATTACGCTTTTATTAGATAAGATGATCTTCTCATCTTATTTCTTTGTATCTCTGCTTCCTGCCTCCAACACTGTCTTAATTGCACTGGGTTTTCTGGTTAACCAGGCGTGGGCTAGCCCAGGACGAAGGTTTAGTGATGCTAATAGGAGGGACCTACAACCTGATAGATAGAGCACCTGAATTAATATGAATAATATATTATTTTAAACCTTAGAACACATATATTTATGTGCATAGGGGATTAAATTTCTTATGTATGAATAGGGAGTTAAGTTTTTCTTAAAGTTTCCTTTTTAAGCAGTGGTTCTCAACCTGTGGGTCGTGACCTTTTGGGGGTCGAATGACCCTAAATACACCCTGCATATCAGATTCATAACAGCAACATTACAGTTATGAAGTAGCAACAAAAATAATTTTATGGTTGGGGGTCACCACAACATGAGAAACTATTAAAGAGTTGCGGCATTAGGAAGGTTGAGAACCACTTTTTAAAAAATATATAGTTTTTATTAACTAATACATTTTAGATCATCTTATTTCTGCTTAGTTTTTCCTATTGGAAAATCATTATGAAAAGTATAGAACATTATTTAAAAAAAAACCCCACCTAGTTCTAGCATCCAAAGATACTATGATATCCACAGTTGCCATTTTAGTATGTGTTGCCTGTATTTTTTAAAAACAAATCTTTATTGTTCATTCTATTACAGTTGTTTCTCTCCCCCCCCATATCTCACCTCCTCCCTGTTCCCACCCCATCCACTGCCCTTATCCCACCCCCGCACTGTCCTCATCCATAGGTGTACAATTTTTGTCCAGTCTCTTTCCACACCCCCAAACCCCTATCTCCTTGTGAATTGTCATTCCACTACCTTTCTATGTCCCTGATTCTATTCTATTCACCAGTTTATTCTGTTCATCAGACTTTTTTTTATTCACTTGATTTTTAGGTTCACTTGTTGATAGATATGTATTTATTGTTCATAGTTTTATCTTAACTTTTTCTTCTTCCTCCTCTTCTCAAAGAATACCTTTCAGCATTTCATATAATACTGGTTGGGTGGTGATGAACTCCTTTAGCTTTTTCTTGTCTGTGAAGCTCTTTGACCTTCAATTCTGAATGATAGCTTTGCTGGGTAAAGTAATTTGGTTGTAGGTTCTTGCTATTCATTGTTTTGAATATTTCTTGCCATTCCCTTCTGGCCTGCAATGTTTCTGTTGAGAAATCAGCTGACAGTCATATGGGTGCCCCCTTGTAGGTAACTGACTGCTTTTGTCTTGCTGCTTTTAAGATTCTCTCTTTGTTTTTTGCCCTTGGCATTTTAATTATGATGTGTCTTGGTGTGGTCCTCCTTGGGTTCCTTCTGTTTGGGGTCCTCTGCGCTTCCTGGACTTTCAAGTCCATTGCTTTCACCAGGTAGGGGAAGTTTTATGTCATTATTTCTTCAAATATGTTTTCTATATCTTGCTCTCTCTCTTCTTCTGGCACCCCTATAATTCTGATGTTGGTATGCTTGAAGTTGTCCCAGAGACTCCTTACACTATCTTCATATATTTGTATTCTCTTTTCTTTCGAATTTTCTGGGTGGGTGGGTTTTACTTCTTTATATTTCTTGTCTTTGACTTGATTCTTGTGATCCTCTCATCTGCTGTTGGATCTCTGTATATTCTTCTTTATTTCAGTCAGTGTATGCTTAATTTCTAGCTGGTCCTTCTTCATATGCTCGAGGGTCTCACTAAATTTATTGGCAGACTCTAGAATATTCTTGAAAAGCCTTATAACCGTTGTTTTGAACTCTCTATCCAGTTGTTTGCTTTCCTCCATTTCTGTTGTCTGTGACCTGTTTCTTGGTCTCTGCATTTTGGCTGCTTCCCCCTTCGTTGAAAGAGTGACTTTAATCAGCTGTGTCTATGGTGTGAGAACTTCAATGCTGGAGACACCCTTATGGGGCAAGACTTGCTTCAGTGTGGCTTTGGCACCCACTGAGTCTGCCTCCTGAGTGTGTCCCTTGTCCAGGTACACTGGTTCTAGTATCTCCAGGGAGGTGCTATCTTAGCTTCTGTCTGTGACTTCCCAGCCTTTTATATGCAAAAGCCTCTTTGCGCAGCTTGGGTGGGGCGGGGTCTCGGGGAGTCTACAGGGTGGAGCTACCAGTTATGGCCGCTTCCTAGCCCTGCCCTAAGAGGCACTGGTCTCACGCTGCTCTGGAGTTCCTCCCGGTGCTCAGACGGTGCTAGACAGTCCAGCTCCTCCCTGTAAGTTTCTGAGACCCCCGCGACTCACCTGGAACTGGAGTTCAGAGCTGTCAGGAGCTTGTGTTTTCCTTTGGTACAAAATGCTACCCGTCCTTCTTGCAAGCCACTTCGCGAACCGCAAACCACCGCTTCTGTGCACCGCATGCGCTGTTTCGCAGGCGCCGGCCGCCATCTCCGCGAACCCTCTCTGGGAGCCCCTTCGCGCGCGCGCCTCTGTACCTTTGCACTTTACTTCCGCACCTCCTCTGAGTCTCAGTCTCTTTCTAATTGTAGAATTTCCACTCAGCCAGCCTTCCTGTGGGTCTGGATGTTGTTTGTTTTTTCTTTTCATTGTTGTTTTATAATTGTTGTGGCTAACAGTAATTCCGGTGTTCACCTATGCCGCCATATTGGTTTCTCTGTATTTTTTTTCTTAATTAAATCTTCATTGTTCAGATTATTACAGATGTTCCTTTTTTTAACCCCCATAGCTCCCCTCCACCTGGTTCCCCCCCCCACCCTGTACCCTTACCTACTGTCTTCATCTATAGATGTAAGATTTTTGTCCAGTCTCTTCCCATACCCCTCATGTCCCCTTCCCCCTGAGAATTGTCAGTCCATTCCCTTTCTATGTCCTTACTTCTATTCTATTCACCAGTTTATTCTGTTCATCAGATATTTCTATTGACTTGTTATATTCACTTGTTGATAGATATGTATTTGTTGTCACTTTGTTGTTCATACTTTTTATTTTTACCTTTTTCTTCTTCTTCCTCTTCTTAAAGAATGCCCTTCAGCATTTCAAATAACCCTGGTTTGGTAGTGATGTACTCCTTTAGCTTTTTCTTGTCTGTGAAGCTCTTTATCTGACTATCAATTTTACATGAAAGCCTTGGTGGGTAGAGTAATCTTGGTTGTAGGTTCTTGCTATTCATCACTTTGAATATTTCTTGCCACTCCCTTCTGGCATGCATGGTTTCTGTTGAGAAATCAGCTGACAGTCATATGGGTATTCTAGGTAGGTAAATAACTGTTTTTTCTCTTGCTGCTTTTAATATTCTCTTTGTCTTTTGCCCTTGGCATTTTAATTATGATGTGTCTTGGTGTGGTGCTCCTTGGGTTCCTTTTGATTGGAATCCTCTGCACTTCCTGGACTTGTAAGTCTATTTCTTTCACCAGGTAGGGGAAGTTTTCTGTCATTGTTTCTTCAAATATATTTTCAATATCTTGCTCTCTCTCTTCTTCTGGCACCCCTATAATTCTGATGTTGGTACACTTAAAGTTGTCCCAGATGCTCCTTATACTATCTTCACACTTCTGGATTCTTTTTTCTCTTCCAGTTGGGTGCTTTTTGCTTTTTCATGTTTCAAATCTTTGACTTGATTATTGCAAACCTCTAGTCTGGTGATGGATCTCTGTATAATATTGCTAAGTTTATTGGCGGATTCTAGAAAATTCTTGAAAAACCTTAAAACCATAATTCTGAACTCTATATCCAGTAGTTTGGCTTCCTCCATTTCTGTCATTTGTGACCTGTTTCTTTGTCTCTACATTTTAGCTGCTTCCCTGCATTGATAGGGTGGATTTCTGTGCTAGGTGTCCTATAGGGCCCAGTGATTCAGCCTCCTCAATCACCTGGGGGTGGACACTCTTGTTGTAAGCCTTTGAAGGCTGGGTGCACAGTCTTGTTCTAATTATCACTTGGAGGTATCACTGGGAGGAAATGACCTCTAGACCTTTCTCCTCGTTGTTTGGGGTTTGGAACTTTTGGAGTTCTGCCCCAGCTGCAGTCCCTTAGGTTATGCTGTAGGCAGGCAGGCGCACAGCTTGGGCAGAGTTGTAAGTTGGGTGTGGCAGGGTCTCAGAATTACTGGGGCAGAGCAACCCATGATGGCTTCCTCTCCGCTAACTCCAAGGCTTTTTCTGGATTTGGCGTCTCCACGCCCTGGTGTCTGCACACCCCCGAGTCCCCGAGTTTCTGCATCAGTGATTGCTGCGAACAGCCAGTCATCTTCTGCCCCGTTGACTGACAGCCCACATCGCATTCAGTGTGATCCCGGAGTTTCTAATCTCCTTCCCAGCCACGGACCCAGGTGTTGCTGCTGCCCCCTTTCACCCGCATCGCTGCCATTTTGCACACGTCCGTACCTCTCAATTTTGGCGCTGGAAACTTCTACTCAATTTCAATGCACTCCTTCTCTTGCCTTCTAGTTGTAAAGCTTCCCCTCCCTTGGTTCTGGAGGATGGCCGTTTACCTTTATAGTTGTACTAGGAGCCCGGTGCACAATATATTGTACCCGCCCATCGGCCCCACCCACCTCTCACACACCACCTGCCACCCACCCATCGGTCCTGCCCACCTCACATACCCCGGCCCATCACCTTCCCCAAACATCCCGCTCACCCTGCCACCTTCACTGCACCTGCTTCCATGGTTCTGCTGCCAGCCTCCATCTTGGTTGAGTTAATTTGCAAATAGCCACTCTGATTGGCTGGTGGGCATGGCTTAGGCATCCCGTAGAAATGGTCAATTTCAATATTATGCTTTTATTAGAGTAGATTTTTATAATGTAGTTGTGGGAGGCTACGCATTTAGGTATATACCTCATGTTGCCGTCTTGGTTCTCCTTGCCTGTTGAGAACCACTGTTTTTAAGGCTTGGGGGAAGTGACTCAACTGTGAATCCAGCAAGCAGAACCAATAAGCATGGTCAGGCCGACCCACCAGGAGTCAACATCATCTTGTCCACATCATTTCATCACCTGATGAATAATTACAATAGTTGAAGTATATGTGTTACAGAGTAGAAAAATGTTTAGGCCTACTTCATTACCTAGTCACCTCACCAGCTTAATAGCCTGTGCAAAGTTTCTAGGATCTGGCCTCCCACACCTGAGCAACGGCCCACAAAGAACAAACAGATCAACACTCCTAAGTGCCCACAAAGAACAAATAGGTCAAAATTAAGAATAGTCCTCACCTCTAAGTGACCCAGAAATGAATAACAGGAGGATGATGGATAGCTTGGCTAAAACTACACAATTATCTTTTGTAACTTGGCTTTGCTTGCTATGGGAACCTGAACACGGATGTAGTTGTCCTCTTTAAACATTGAACTCTGCAGATGGTTGGGGCACTTCTCTCTCGGGCTTCCTGAGTGGAGGAGTGGACACTGGCCAGTCAATAAAGGCTCTCTAAATTCTAATCAGTCTGGAATTCTGGTCATTCTGTCACTTGTGCTCCACAACATTTGGAGGCCCCAGCGAGATAACCAGCCATTGACTGATTCCTGTGACTAGAGTCCAGGGAAGACATCCAAACCCCCGGACCTAGGGGGAGATCTCTGAGAGATATTCCTCAGCCCTGGGACCGAGAGAGTTTGGCAGGTCTGTCCGAAAATTGTCTAATTGACTTCAATTGGAGCCATCTGAATCTGATTCTTACCAGTAAGAAGACTCAATTCTTTTGAGTCCTGATTCTGGTTCTGCAGGCCCATCAGAGGTCTCCGGAAGGCTGGACGCAGCACTACTTTCGTTGAGACCAGGTCCCGATGCACGACGGTGCCCAGTGATCCTGAGTCTAGTTGTTATTTGTCTTGTCTGTGTCTGTGGTTGCATCCCATTTGTTTTTTGTTGTCAGAATGGGTCATCAGCTTCATGTACTGCCTGTACCCGCCTTCAATGTTTTTTGAAAAATTTTCAGGACTTCAAGTGAAAAGCCAAGGGTTCCAGAGCCCCTGTTAACACTTCTGATTTACAGAAATTCTGTGAGCATGAATGGCCAATGTTCCTGCAGATCCAGTGGCCTCCTGAGTGGTCGACCCATTTGGGTTTAGCCTATCAGGTCCAGGCTATAATTTTTGGAGACCCTGTGCCCCCGGACCAAATGTATATTCAAATTTGGATAGATCTCTTAACTGAAAATCCTAGATGGCTCTGGGATTTCCAAAAACCCTCATAAAAGAAAAAGAAATTGGGAGAGAGATGGACTGTCCTCCTCACTACACCCCCCAGGGTGCTTGAGAGGAAGCCCCTTGTCCGCCAAAGGATCCCATCCTGGCAGAGCCACCACCTGTATCTGTCAGCCCCTATGGTGGCTCCCCCTGAAGATCCTCTGAGTCCATCTCATACCTGCAGTGGGGCAGTGTACCGACCCTGCATTCAGCCCCTCTCCGGACTCCTCTGGAGCCCCGATGTTGCCTTTGTGCCAGGTGGCCGCCCCCAGTGGGGAGGAACAGCCTTTTATAGTTTATGTCCCTTTTCGACCAGTTACCTCAATAACTGGAAGAATCAAAATCCCTCTTTTTCTCAGAACCTGCAGGGATTAATCTCCCTCTTGGAGTCTCTTTTTCACCCACCAGCCCACTTGGGACGATTGCCAACAGCTCCTCCAGACCTTTTTCACTCGGAGGAGAGAGAGCAAGTCAGGTCGAGGGAAGGAAATTGGTTCTTGGCCCTGATGGACAACCCTCTTCGGAGCCAGCACAGCTCGAGGCTGTCTTCCCACTCTCCCACCCCTTGTGGGACCCCAACACCCAAACTTGGCGCAAGGTAAGGAGGCTCTAGATCAGTATCGCCAGATTCTGCTGAGGGATCCGAGCGGCTACGTGGAAACCCACTGATCCGTCTAGGTAACTGAAACCGCAGGGACTGAGTGGATCCCCCACTGCTCGGGGGAGCACCTGCATGACGCCGACAGGGTCTACACCCATAGGCCCCGATGTGCCTGAGAATGAGCGGGCAGTTAACATCGCTTTGTGTCCCAGGCGGCCCCGGACATTAGGATGAAACTGCAGAAGCTAGAAGGCTTTGCGGGAAAAGTGCTGTTGGAATTGGCTGAGGTTGCTCAAAAGGCATCTAACAATAAAGAAGATTCAGAGACTGTGCAGACTCGGAAAGTGGCAAAGGTCCTGGCAACTGCCATGTGAGAGGAAAGAGAGGGAATCAGAGAAAGGGAAGGAAGTTTGGGAAGGAGGACAGGCGCTCGAGATGCTCTGAATTAGGGAAGGTCCAGTGTGTGTACCACAAGGAAAAGGGCCATTGGAAGAAAGACTGTCTGTAAAGCCCCAGCAGCGCCCGACCCTGTACTAGTCGAAGAAGTGGACTGAGCGGCCGAGGCTCTATCCTATCAGCCCCCAGGAGCCTAGGGTCACCTTAAAAGTTGGGGGAAAACCCATGGACTTCCTTGTAGACTTTGGAGCTACTTACTCCATCCTACAGCAGGCAGAAGACCTGGTCCAAAGAACGAAACCCCATTCTGGGAGCCACGGGGAAGACTAAATCTTACCCATGGACCTAGGCCCGAATTACCAACCTGGGGGCCGGGAGAGTGACCCACTCTTTCTTAGTGATGCCGGAGTGCCCGTGCCCACTGCAGGGAGGGACCTCAGCAAACTGCAGGCTACTGTCTCATTCCAAGAGGAGACGGCCACAGTGACTTTTAATCAGAGACGGGGTTGTGCTTTTGACTTGCCCCTCGAGTGAAGAACATCTCCTCACTGAAGGGACCGAGAGCAACAGTCCGGTCCCAGATGCCCCATTACTCCAAGAGCTGCAACAGAAAATACCTGGAGTGTGGGCAGAGAGGAGCCCCAGGACTGGCGGCCCAGAGCCCCAGTGGTGGTACAGCCCTCCAGCACAGCAATTCTAGTGCATGTTAAGCAATACCCAATAAGCCGAAGACCCGAAAAGGCATCGCAGTCCACATAAAGAGACTGAAGAAGCAGGAATCTTAGTCCCTTCCATTCCCCGTGGAATCCCCATTGCTTCCTGTGCAGAAACCAGGAACAAGGACTTCAGACCCGTTCAGGACGTAAGAGAGGTCAGTAAGAGGGTAGAAACTACCCATCCCACAGTGCCTAGTCCACATACCCTCTTGAGCCTGTTACCTCCCCATCATCAGGTAAACAGTTCTAGCCTAAAGGTTGCCTTCTTCTCCCTGCCTCTGGCCCCATCCAGCCAATCCATTTTTGCTTTTGAATGGATGGACCCAGACGAAGGGGAATCAGGACAATTGACCTGGACACAGTTACCCCAGGGGTTCAAAAATTCCCCCCCTCTGTTCGTGGAAGCCCTCAGCCAGGACTTGGGCCTGTTCAGGCAGGAACATCCAGAGGTCAGCCTACTCCAGTATGTAGATGACCTGCTCCTGCCGTGGCAACCCAGAGCAAGTGTAGGGAGGCTACTGAAGCCTGTTGAGAACCTTGGGCAAAACGGGGTACTGGGTGTCGGCTAAAAAGGCCCAAATTTGCACCCCGAAAACCACTTACCTGGGGTATGAACTCAGTGGGGGGAAAAGGACTCTGTCGGCTAGCCAAGTACAGGCTATCATGCAAATCCCTGTCCCCAAGACAAAGAAGCAGGTGTGGGAATTCCTCGGAGCAGTGGGATATTGCCGACTTTGGATATTAGGTTTTGCAGAAATAGCAAAACCGCTGTATGCCTGCACGGGGTGGGGGTGGGGGGAAACTAAGAAACTAAACTGGACTGAAATGGAAACTAAGGCCTTTCGAGATGTTAAACAAGCCTTAGTCAGCGCACCAGACCTCACAAGCCATTCCAGTTTCCCATGGCAGAGGCTCAGGGAATCGCAAAGGTGGTGTTAACCCAGCACCTGGGAGCATGGGAAAGGCCTGTGCTTACTTATGCAAGCGGCTGGGCCCGGTGGCCGCAGGTGGCCGGGGTGTTGGAGAGTAGTGGCAGCTACAGCTCTATGGGTAAAGGCAGCCTCCAGACTCACCGTAGCAAGACTTGCAAGTGGTGGCTCCACATTACGTGCAAGCGCCGCCGCTGCGAAGGCCCCAGAGCGCTGGCTCTCGAATGCTCGGTCACCAGTACCAGGTACTCTCGCTCCGTCCCCCGCGAGTCAGTTTTCTCAACACCGCAGCACCCAACCCTGCTGCCCTGTTGCCTGATGACCACCCCAAGCAGCCCCTCCACGGCGGCACTGAAACCCATCCTCGCTCAAGAACCTTCGAGAGGACCTGAGGGACCAGCCCTACTGGAACCTAGATATGGATGGAAGCAGCTTTGTGGTCGAAAGGACCAGGTTCGCAGGAGCCGCGGCCGTGACAGCTGACCAGGTAATTGGGGCGCAGGCACTGGGGCGGCACATCAGCTCAGAAGGCGAGCTCATAGGCTTCACCCAAGCACTGTGGTGGGAAAGGGAAAGGCAGTGACTATGTACACGGACAGCCGATGTGATTTCGCCACTGTTCACGTTCACGGGGCCTTAAACCGGCAAGGGGACTCCTGACGTCAGGAGGGAAGGATATCAAAAAGGTCCCGGAAATCCTTGCCCTCCTTGCGGACCTTGGGATGCCGAAGGCGGTGGCAGTCATACACTGCAAAGGACATCAGGCAACTGATACCCCGGAGGCGCTGGGAAACGCCTTCGCAGATAAACCGGCCTGGGAAGTCGCCCCAAACCAGTGGGGCCCCTCCCTGCGAGGGTCTTTGAGGAGACTCCAGTCTACTCGGAGGAGGGTGCTGCGCTGGAGAAAAGACTCGAGGCAAAGGAAACATCCCGAGGATGGAAAGAATTGCCGGACTCCAGGGGCTGCTCGTCCGGAGGTCCTGGGGAAGGAACTCATTTCCCAGATCCGTCAGAGTACTCATCTGGGGGGAACCAAGCTAGTAGATCTGCTTAAACGAGATTATTATATTCCTAAACTCTTTCAGGTCTCAAAGGATATCTCGAGGAGATGTCACATCTGTGCACAGGTAAACCCTGGGAAGCAGTCCCCTTTAGTCGAGGGAACCAGACTCAGAGGGAAAAGTGCGGGAGAGCATTGGGAAGTAGCCTTTACAGAATCGCCCCCAGGCCTGGGAGGATATCGCTATTTGCTGGTTTTCATCCCCGTGTTCTGAGGATGGCCAGAGGCTTTCCCTACCAAGTCTGAAACAGCACACATAGTAGTAAAGAAGATGACGAAGGTGACGACAATAGTGGCACCCTGGAGAGACATCCGCTAGCCCCGAAGGGAACCTGGTTTGCCTGCCCCTCTGGTATCACCTCCTGTATTTCCCCCTTGACTCTCATCCCCCCTCCCCCCAGTCTTCTCTATGCATCCTCACATCTTGCCTCAGGTATACTATTACTCTGGGGAGGGAGGGAGAGAGCATTTAGGCCTGCTCGGAAGCAGGAAAAAGTGGGCCCCAGTATTAATTCCCCTTTTAGTAGGGATTGCCGGCTCCACTGTGGTGGGAACAGCAGCTCTAGTAACAGGAAATCAGAATTTTAAGGCCCTTAGCAGCCAAGTAGATCAAGATCTGAGCACATTAGACCAAAATGTAGATAGACTTGAAGATCCCCTCAGTTTCTTAGCCGAGGTAGTATTACAAAATAGCAGAGGGCTCGACCTGTTATTTCTAAAACAGGGAGGACTCTGCATGGTCCTAGGGGAGACCTGTTGTTTCTATACTAACCACTTGGGAGTTATCAGGGAGAGCCTCAGTCAGCTAAGAAAGAGGCTACAAGATAGAGAGGAAAGGAGAAAGTCTGAAGGAAACTGGTATGAAAACCTCTTCTTCTGGTCCCCCTGGCTCACCACTCTCCTAACCGCCTTAGCTGAGCCATTAGTACTCCTACTACTAACACTAACTTTTGGCCCCTGCATACACTGCTTAATGAATTATATTCAACGCAGAATACAAGCAGTAAAATTAATGGTCCTAAGAATTCACTACGAATGAATAAGAAGAAACAGTGATTTGATTCTCCTGTAAAACCAGTGGGGAATATTACAGAGTAGAAAAATGTTTAGGCCTGCTTCATTACCCAGCCACCTCAGCAGCTTGACAGCCGTGCAAAGTGTCTAGGAACTGGGCTCCCACACCTGAGCAATGGCCCACAAAGAACAAACAGATGGAAATTAAGAATAGTCTTCACCTTTAAGTGACCCAGAAATGAATAACAGGAGGATGATGAATAGCTTGGCTAATATGCAATTAGCTTCTGTAACGTGGCTTTGCTTGCTGCGAGAACCTGAATACGGAGGTAGTTGTCCCTCTTAAACATTGAAATCTGCAGATGGTCGGGGCGCTTCTCTCTGGGCTTCCTGAGTGGAGGAGCGGACACTGGCCAGGCAATAAAGGCTCTTTCAATCCTCATCAGCCTGGAGTTTTGGTCATTCTGTCACTTACCCGCCACAGCATGTGGACCCCCAGGCCTGCACATAGCTGCATTCCTCACCCCAGCCTCCTTCCTGCTGGTGCCCTAGCCTTGAAAACCCTGTTTCCTGAATACTTATCTTGCAGGGGCCATACATCACGCACAAAATTTCTCACCTCCCCCTTACCACCGTCATGTGGGGGAGGGGATGCAAAAGCTAGTGAAAAGCCCAGGAACGGGGAACAGAGAACTGAGTGCCCTTTAAAAGAGAAAGCCCCCTGCAATGGGCACTCAGCTTTGGGAGCAGTCCCCTGAGCCACAGCACCTGCTGTCAAGTGCATTTTCTTAATCTTCCGAGTGCCTGGCTATATGTCTTCCCGCTGTCTGAAACTTTTGTCATAACTGGGCTGCACGTCATCACCACACCACGGTTCGTGCCAATGGCCTGGCCCCAATGACCTCCCCAGGCAGGTGCCAGGAAACTTGCCAAGCAAATAACTTGTCCTGTTCTACCCTGTTGCCCTTTGGCCAGGGAGATGGCCCTGCCCACACTGTCCAGCCCTGGAGCCATGAGCTTCTGAAAGGTGGTTGATGAGACTGGAGAATGGAATTTAAATTTTTATTAATTCATTATTTATAATGAATTACATGTATAACATAATTTACACATAGACAATAGCTACACATTAGTTAAAAGTATAACATCTATTCTATCTAATAAAAGAGTAATATGCAAATTAGGCATCACTCCATGACAAAGCTGGTTGTCCCCATAGCCACAAGATGGCCACCCCCATAGCCACAAGATGGCGGCACCCAGTCTGGCTCAGCCCTGCCACTGAAGTGGTCAGGCCTGTTTGCCAGGCAGATGGTGGGGGAGGTAGGGGGGCCCAAGGGGTGGAACAGGCAATCAGAGGGGGCTGGGAGTCCCCTGCCCAGGCCAGAGGACTCTGCTAGAGGCCTGAGGCATGGACAAGGGCAGAGCCGGTGATCGGAGGGGTATGAGGGTGCCCTACCCAGGCATAAGGCCTAGGACAGAGGCCTTATGCCTGGGCAGGGGCAAGGCCGGTAATCGCAGGGGTCTGGGAGTTACAGGCTTGGGCAGGAGTGGAGCTGGGATTGGAGGGGCAGGAGTGGAGCCGGTGATTGGAGTGAACTATAGAGGAAACACCTTTTCTTACCGCTCATTGGCTAAGCTTCCTGTATGCCACTGGTAATATTCTTAGTAACTTGGGTAATAAGAATCCCTAAAGGCATCTAGGGTTTTCCCACCACACTCCTGGAGAAAAAAAATGAAGGTCCACTGCTGGAGGGCTAAGAAATGTCATATCCTGCCCTAGCCTGTTTGGCTCAGTGCATAATGCCTCAGCCTGCTGACTGCAGGGTCTGGGTTCAATTCTGACCAAGGGCATGTACCTAGGTTTCAGGCTCCTCCTGGCTGGGGCCTAGGTCAGGGCATATGCAGGAGGCAACCAATCATAGTGTTCCTCTCACTTTGATGTTTCTGTCTGTTTTTCCCTTCTCTTCCACATTCTCTAAAAATCAATACGACAAGTTACACTTTGTAATCGGGCATTTTCCCACCAAATCGAGTCGTAACGGGAAGAAAGAAATTTAATAATGATCTGACTTTGCAAAGTCTATCTGAGTTGTCTTGCACATTTTCATTGTTGAAATGCCAGGCCCTCCATCTTTGATGGAATCTGTCTCTACTCATCGTTTTTTGGAAAAAACTCGTCTCCCACGCTTTGGTATAAAACCGTTTCCCGCAAAAAATGTGTTAATAACATGCTGTTCAGCTTTCAAGAGTTTGAATGTTTTGGATTGTTTTTATTGTAGTTTATTTCTTTTCTTTTTTTTTTTTAACATCTTAAATTTTTAATCCTTTCTTTACAGGTTACCTAAGACCACTTTTGATTAAGAAAACTGTAGAAAGTTAGTAACTGCCACAAGCAAACGCCAGGTGATGGCCTGTGTCAATTTTCCACAGAGTCCTGTTTTGCGGGATGTCTGAATGCACTGCTCGGGGTCTCTGCTCACACTTGCTGGAATCAATCGTGGCAGATTTTAGTCCACAGGTCGCTTTTCCCCATATTTCTTTGTAAACTCTTCAGCATTCTTACAGAATTTTTTACGGTCCTTAGAGTATTCTTCAGCTAGGTCAGCCCGAAGAGGTGCTCAGGCTGGGGGTCATTCACCAGTGCTATGAGAGACTGGATTACTTGGTCGGTTTTTGTTGCTGGCTTCCAGTTTTCAGCACTAATTACTGGCAGACAGACCTGTCCCTTTTCATCGATGTTGGGGTGATAGATCTTTGTTTTAAAAGTAATCTTCGGTGGTTTGAATGGGTACTCTGCTGGAAAATTGATTTCGATTCTGAAGGCCCCCTTATCATATGGAGGGTTGTCAGGAACAATAAGCCCTTGCCAAGTCAATAAATTAGCTTCATCAACCTGGATGTTACGGAAGTTTTTCATTCCACATTTGTGGATTTCTTCAAGCTCCTTCATCAGCCTCCTGCTGGCCGCCATCTTGGATCTAGTGCTGCTCTAGTTTATTTCTAATATTATGCCATTGTGATCTGAGAAGATGCTTGATATGATTTCAATCTTCTTGAATTTGGGGAGACTTTGCTTGTGACCCAATATATGGTCTATTTTTGAAAATGTCCCATGTACACTTGAGAAGAACGTATATTCCGTGGCTTTGGGGTAAAATGTTCTGTAGATGTCAATTATGTCCATCTGATTTAGTGAGTCATTTAGGAGTGCCATTTCTTTGCTGATTTTTTTGTCTAGAGGATTTATCCAGTGATGTCAGAGGTGTATTAAAGTCCCCTACTATGATTGTATTATTGTTGATCTCTCCCTTGATATCTTCCAGGAGTTTTTTTAATGTATTTGGGTGCTCCTGCATTAGGTGCATATATGTTTATCAGGGTTATGTCCTCTTGTTGTATCGATCCCTTTAGTATTATGAAGTGGCCTCCTTATCTCTTGTTATGGCCTTCACTTTGAGGTCTATTTTGTCTGATATAAGTATAGCTACCCCAGCTTTTTTTTCATTTCCATTTGCCTGAAAGATATTTTTTCATCCCTTCACTTTCAGTCCGTGTGAGTCCCTTATTCTGAGGTGAGTCTCTTGTAAACAGCAAATATATGGGTCAAGTTTTTTTTATCCATTCAGCCACTCAGTGTCTTTTGATTGGAGCATTTAGTCCATTTACATCTCAAATTATTATTGAAAGGTACTTATTTGTAGCCATTTTATTGTTTGTGCCTGTGTTCTTTCCTACCTTTTTATTTCATCTTTTTACACCAGTTCCTTTAGCATTTCTTGCATTGCTGGCTTTGTGGTGGTAAATTCCCTTAGCCTTTTTTTGTCTGTGAAGCTTCTTGTTTCCCCTTCAATTTTGAATGATAGCCTTGCTGGATAGAGTAATCTTGGGTTCAGTCCCTTGCTTTGCATCACTTTGTAAATTTCCATCCATTCTCTTCTGGCCTGATGTGTTTCTGTTGAGAAATCATTTGATAATCTAATGGGAGCTCCCTTGTATGTAACTTTCTGTCTCTGTCTTGCAGCCTTTAAGATTCTCTCTTTGTCCTGAACATTTGCCATGGTAATTA
>PVJC01035453.1:0-17455 GCA_004026665.1 Murina feae
ATTTTAGCTATTAATATCAACTAATCCCTGGGGAAGTGAGAAAAAACTGACGAAGAGCAAATGCTCAAATATAAAGCATGCAGGTAAGAGGGGCAATCAAACGATAAAAACGTCAAAGCTAGAATGCTGCTTTGCAGGCCTTCCAGGTCCTATCTATGATCCCCTGTCCCTCTGAGCCCCGGAGTCAGTCCCTGCAGGATGGCTGGGGTCTTTACCTGATTTCTTCTTTTTCGGATACTTCCATGGTTTTCAAGTCACTTCAGGGGCTCCAAGCTCTCAGTCCAAGTCCCTGGGCGACCTTTTCAAAACAAGGGGGGCCCTCTTTCTAAAATCATCACCGGCACCTCAGCATCGTCAAGTGTCTAAGAAATGGGAGTCCCCTCCAAACACTTAGGGCGTGGGCAATTCGAGGCTTCCTCCTGGAAGCCCCGGGCCCAGCCCAGTGTTTCTCTATGGACTTATTTTATCTGGCAAATTTTTCTTGGTAATGAGTGGCCGATGAGAAACTGCTTTTCGCCAGAAACAGAAACTGCCTTTGCAGCGGAGTTGTAGCGGATGAAAAATTTAAGAGCCTGAGGGCCGGGAAGTAAGTTACCTAGATGGCCCGCCTGATTGCGGCCAAGCTTCTGCAGGTCTAGCTCAGGGACGGTCACGCCACGACCTCCCCGCCTGCAGGGGCAAGTGCCGGCCAGGTCTTTGCTGGGGCTTTATGTTCTCCACCCCAGACCCTACAGTAGCGTCCTGCTTTTCAGGGCTAGAAGGGGCTTTTTGAAGAGGTTATATGTTATGCTCTCCAGTTTAGGAATCGCTGATGCTGCCAAATTCCAGTCATTCAAACTCCAGACGCCGATAGCGCACTGCTAGACCCGAACCAGGCAGCCGGATTACCACCGCCCTCCCGGACTTCCGGCCCCGAAGTCCGACTTTGACTTAGACGGGACAAGGGGCAGGAGCGAACGGCAGGAGGAGAGCCCAACGCTAACGGGGTGTTTGCCTCGTCCCCAACCTGTGCAGGGCTGGGAGGGAGAAGAGCCTACTGAGCGGGGTGGCTTTTGGAGACCATCCTAACTCACCAAGGTGACCAGGTTATGACAGAACGACGCCTGCGCAGTTCCCCCAAAGCCTCGCACGAGCGGTGACGGCGACGACATCAGGAGGGAGGGGCCGCTGAGTCGCAAAACAAACGAACCGCGCGAGGGCGCGAGGACCCGGATGATCCGGCCCCTCCTCCTCCCCCCTCCCCAAGCAGAGCCGGAAGAGGGCGGGGCGAGCCGGAAGAAGGTGAAATGCTGTCGGTAGACACTCCAAGGCTGTGAAGATGGCGGCGGCTGCGTGGCTTCAGATCTTGCCTGTCATTCTTCTTCTGGGGGCTCCGCCGTCCCCATTGTCGCTTTTGGGCGCGGGGCCGGTACCCGTCGCTGCTGCCGACCGGTCCAAGTGGCACATCCCAATACCGTCGGTGAGTGTTCCGAAGCCACTGAGCCTGGAAGAGGGAGGGGTGGGACTACGGCGGCCCAAGGGGTCCATGAAGGCTCTGCGAAAGTCCGCTTCCAAAGGGGTGGGATCGCCGGGAGTGTCCTTGCAGGTGCTTCCCTGGGGCCCACCTCCCTTGGAGCGGGAAGCCGCGGGTTTCTGTGGGTGGGTGAGCGGCGAGGCGTGGGGAGCGGTTTCGCAGCCTCGTCAGGGAACGTTGAGTGCCTGGCTCGGGACAGGTAGCCGAGATGTGCAGGTGGAGAGCGGTTTCTCGTCCAGCTGCAGTTTTGCAGAATTCCCTGTCCTCGGGTTGGAGAAGAGGGATATGTAAACAGGCGTCTTTCTTTCTTCCCCTCTGCACCTTGTTGTTGCTGGATAGCTCTGCGTCCTAAGTGGGATGATTTCGGTTGAACTTGGAAATGGTTATTCTAAGTTCTGCCGTGTGATCGGGAGCCCTAGGCATTAACGTATTCTCATCCTAGAACGGCTAACGTGGAAGACAGAGTATTCTAAAATCTGATATGGGTAGGCCAGTCCTTCTTGTGGACACCTAGCTAAGGAGGCTTGCCTTTTCTGTCTGTCCCCTTCCCCCTTTTTAAACTTCGTTTGAATAAGAGCTATCGTCCAGCGAGCAGGTAGAAATCAGATGCAGGTAGGACGTGCGGAAAAGTATGAGTCCTACTGAAACCACCGTGGCCTTTTTGTTGCATTCTGCTCTGCTCACTGGTTGAAATGCCCAAAACTTACTTGAGCTTTTATATGGCAAGCATGGTAGCTTTTGTTCATTTGGCGGAGAACTTTAGGTTCTCAATTTTTGGTTGTTTACTTGTTACTAAAATGAGTTAAATCTGGCTATCTTCTCATAGAATAGTTTTTTGTTTTTGTTTTTTTAAAACCACGATTGGTTATTTTGGCCAGTATGAGTGGGTGAAGGGGATGAGCTGATCACGGATACCTGCTGTGACGATTTAAGTTGGGATTTCTTGCAGCCTTCCTTCTCTAGTACTTGCCTCATAGCCTGAGGAGTGGTGGTGGTGATAGGGGGGAGTCATGTCTACCAAGTTTCAAAACCCTGCAGTTTGGATATCCTGGAATTTTACTAAAAGGGAGGCTATAGTTGCCTTTTTGTTTTGTTAAGAAAATAAGCTTGAACATTTTATAAATTTAGGTTTTTATACTATTTAGTTTCTGTCTTGGGAATTGTTCTCATGCTAATTACCTTTCTCCTTTATCTTTGCAGGGAAAAAATTACTTTAGTTTTGGAAAGATCCTCTTCAAAAATACCACTATCTTCCTGAAATGTGAGTTTTTGCATTTCATGAAGTTTTTGTTTGAGTTTTTGAGTGATCTTTAAACTTTTAAATTACCTATTTTCTACCTCTGTTGACTTATTCTCAACATAAGTTCTGAAATTTAATAGTCCACTATCTAGGCATTGACATATGTGGTATAACTAAAGTCCTTTCACTGAATAATCTTCAGCATATTTACTTGTGTGAACTTTTCTTTTCTTGTTTTTCTGGTGTTTCCTGTATACAGTTGGCCCTTGAAAAATGAGGGGGTCAAGGGCTCCCCTACTCCCCACACAGTAAAAAATCCATGTATAACTTTTGACTCCCCCAAAACTTAAGTTGTTCTTCAGTATCTGTGGGGGTAGATTGGTTCCCGGACCCCCACAGATACTAAGATCAAAGGATCCTCAAGTCTCTTATATAAAATGCCATAAACCAATGCGTACAGTCAGCCCTCTGCATCCATGGACTCCTAGCTGCTGATGAAAGCAATACGGGTATTTATTGGAAAAAAAGAAGGCATGTATAAGTGGACCCATGCAGTTGAGACCATGTTGTTCAAGGGTCAGCTGTATAGTTAGACAAATTGGGTTGGTTGATTGCCAGCATGGTGTTTTAATCTGTTCTGAGTTATAGAGGCAATACTGATTTTGCTTTTGTGTGCCTGATGGATGTTTACTGAACATATGGCGCAGGTTTGTCAGATCACTGACTGTGAATGAATATGTATAGTGTATCTTTTGTTTGCAAAAGGAGTATTTTACCACTTGGATCTTTGCAAGAGGAAACTCAAAGATATTCTTTATTAGGAAATAGGGGTTATGTAGAACAAAACCAGTCTGTCCAGTTTAAAAACCTCTGAATCCAAAATATCCCATTGTACATTAAAGAAAAGCTTCCTTTTATTTCTGAAACTGGCTTTATTTCAGAGAACATAGGCAGCTCTATTTCAACATCAAGGATAAAAATCTAAGTCATCCATGTATATTTCTATGCATAGCTCTCTCCATGAAGTACAAAGTTGGAAGTCATAGTTTGATGATTTATCCTTTTAATAATTTAGTAAGTAGTTATTAAAAACTTACTATGTGCCAGGCACTGTTTGAGACAGCAGGGAAGTTATAGAGAAGGACCTTTCTGTAGTTGAGTTTACTGGGGTTGAAGGAGGACTATATAATGTGATAAATGAGTTACATTTGATTTAAATAAAATCTACTCTGACACACTGGTCTTTCTTAATGAGGTTGGTTTACTAGATTAGAGTAGCTTTTAGGGGTATTAGTGTTTTATCTTTTGTCTGACAGTCTGTTGCATTTTGGCTAGTCACTGGGGCTGTGAGAGAATTCGCAATTAGAAGAAGTGGTGCAGAGAGGAAAATTTTTTTACTTCAAAGGAGCAAAGGGCCAAGTATTGCTACTCAGTACAAGGCTGGGAACCAAAGGTTGCTTGCTCTTTTAAGCAGTGGCTATTGCAAAGAAGGGGGGGATTCTGTTGAAGTTTAGCAGATACCAGGGTGAGTTGTCTTGAAAAGTTAGTTTGCTTTCCAGGAGACAGTCCGGCAGATGTCCTAAGGAGGTGTCTTACCAGTATTTTTCCCACGCCTGTAAAACATGCTTAGAACAAAAGTTAATGAAGAGTTCAAGAGACTTGTTTGAAGGAGAGTAGGGAAAGGAACTTTTCTACTAACTAGAGACTACTTTGGTATGAATTATTCCTGTGTTGATAAAATAGCAGGGAGGAGGAGAGGGATGCAAGAATGTAGCCTTGAGAGTAGCTTATCTTGTCCTGTAGTTTGAACAGAAGGGTTGTTTGAATCAGAGGAGCCAATAATCTTGGGGTTTAATTATCAGGTGCTTCTCATAAATTGTGGAAGGCCAGAGCAAAGAAAAGGAAAGGACCTTTTCTGTCTTTACAGCCTGTGTGCTATTCTTTACGTTTATTCCATACAGTCTTTTCTCACCTGTTTTTTGATCTAGTAGTGTTTTGCCAAGTTCTACAAGCTACAGATTTTGAAGCTACATACATTTCATTGTTTTTGGAGGCTTTGCAGCTTCTTAAAATTTATATTATCTTTCACTTTACTTCTGTGCTTTCTCATATTTACCATGTCTCTGATCTTGTACTTTTGTGGGTGTGTTATATAGCTTTCCATGAAACTGGCAGAACCATATTCATGATCTCTTAAAGCCATCCCATTCAAAGTTCTAACATAAATAGTAGTATTTTTGCAGCCAGATTTCCTTCCAAATCTCCTCTTTAGGGGCACTTCTCTTTTTTTAAACTTTATTCTTTATTTTATTTTATTGATTTAATTTATTTTACTTATTATTTTATTGATGTCAGAGAGAGGAAGGGAGAGGGAGAGCGATAGAAACATCAATAATGACAGAGAATCATAGATCGGCTGCCTCCTGCATGCCCCCTACTGGGTATAGAGCCTACAACCCGGCATATACCCTGTCCTGGTTCATGGTGGATGCTCAACCACTGAGCCATACCAGTTGGGCTAGGGTCACTTCTTACCGGCTTTTATTTAATTAATCCGGTCTCTGAATGGTTTTTCTGAGTAGTTCATAGCAAGCTGGCAATATCCTTTTATTTCCATAAATTCTGTTCAGAACATCAGATTTTTGTGTATTTTAATTGAACCTAGTAAAAGTGTGTCATTTAAACATTAGTTTGAAGAATCAATTTAAAACAAAAACAGTGAAAGGTTATGACTTTAGGTGTGTTGCTTTTGTTAGAACCAAAATAGGTTCCTAGGTGCAGTCATGTTTGCATAAAGTTGGACTCTGTAGTATATTTTCCTTTCTATAGCAAGAAGCAAAGTAAAAGGTAATGTTGACCCTCCTTCCCCCACAGACAGCAAATCACTACCAAATCTTCCAATGCCTTGGTCCACTAGAATGTTGTGTTCCAGAATAAGTTAATGATGCATTTATGATTTCGCAAGGTTCCTTGAGGTTTCTCTTAAGGTGGGTTTTGAAAAGAATCTAATAGTCTTTTATTTTTGCTTTTGCTATTTTCTACCTTCCCCAGCCAGCTTAGCTTTTTATTCATAGGTCTTCCTACCCAATCTTGGTATCTTTCAAGGTTTAAACCATGAATTTTCTCCTTGGTGGCACTATTTTGAATATTGCCTTGTGATGTCTCTAATGTTGTTATTCCTTATCTCTCCAACTAGAATGGAGTCTTTTTAAGGGTTTTACTAATTTTTTCTCTCTTATTTCCATCTTTGGCCTATCACAGTGCCATGTAGCATTGTATTTAAGTGCTCTGCTCAATAAATATTCAAATGATAATAGAAGGCTGATTTTTAACTTAGAATTGCTTTATTGTTTCCAGATTTTTCCCTACAGAAATCAAGGTTTTAAAACATAAAAGTAGATACAGTTTCAAGGTTTAAAAACTGCTTAACTGCTTTTTTAGTGGGTAACTTAATTTTATACGAAGAATATACAGTTCTTTTTGCATATATTACTTCATTACCTTCTGTTCAGAGAAGAATTAGTCTGTGAATATCTCATTTTAGTAGAAAATAAATGGAGTGGTGGGGTTTATCTTTTAGTCACAAATATTTTTCTTTTATAGTTGATGGAGAACCTTGTGATGTATCTTTGAATATAACCTGGTATCTGAAAAGTGCTGATTGTTACAATGAAATCTACAACTTCAAGGTAAGGAACATAAAATTACAGGCTTTCCTTGGGCTTTAGAGGTCATCAGGTCCTAATCCAAGAGAGGAAGGAGTGTCATGAAGCCATGGAAGAGAAAAACAAACTAGAGTCCATGCTTCCCAAGTTGCAGACGTAGTTAATTGCCAGCAGTTCTCAAACTTTCTAGTCTCAGAATTCTGTGACATTTTAAAATATTATGTAGACTCCAAAATGCCTTTGTTCATACTGTATTTATATTAAAAATTAAAACTGTGCTCACTTCGGCACAGTTTTACTAAAATTGGAGCGGCATAGAGAAGCGGCATAGCATGGCCCCTGTGAAAGGATGACATGCAAATTGGAGAAGTGTTCCATATTTTTAAAAAAAGAAAACTGAGAAAATAGAGAAATATTTATTCATAATAATAAATGTTTATTCAGGAATAATAAACTCACTGCATGTTAATATAAAAAATTTTAATAAAAAACTAAAAAAAGAGTGGTATTATTTTGTATATTTGCAAATCTCTTTAATGTCTGGGATAGTAGAAGACAGCTAGAATCTTGCATCCTTTATTCAGTCTGTTTTGATGTCATTTTGGTTGAAGTCTATGCACAAACTAGGCTCACACAGATATATAGTTGGAAAAGGGGAATAATATTTTTAAAATGTTTTCAGTTAATTGTGGATATTGTTCTTTGATTCAATACCCAAATGTAACAAGTGGAATTTGATAAAAGTTAGTGGTAATGTGGAATCTGAAACCATGTAAGTGAACTTTTTTTTTTTTTACTCTGTTATAGTAACTTAAATTGGTGTGATTTTACTTTGAATGGACTTTTACCCATCTTTGATTTTGTAACATTATTCATTGGTCATTTAGGAAATACTGGGTTAAATTATATAAACTTTCCAAATATTCACTCATTTTACAATTAACTCGAAATTATTTTTATCAGTATCACCCTTCAGTTTCATCAGAACCTCCTTAAGAATTAGAAGTTAAGCTCATGGTGAGGCAGATAGCAAGTTTCCCAAAATTCCAGTTTTTACTTGAAAATTTAAACTTTATCATTGGCAATGAATACTGTCAGTTGTCTTCCTTGAAGTGACAGCTTCCCTTTGCCCATTTTCAAGAAAATATTTTCCAAGTCTGATAACTAGTTTGTCAGTCATTGTTTCAAGTAAATGAAAAAAGTAGACAATTTAGCTTATAAGTTAAAACAATTGCAAAGTGCTTTATCTTGACATAATCATTTATAGTATTTTGCACATTCCCTATTTTGTCTCATAGAATATTAAAAAGGCATGTTCAGATTTAAGCCCTCATTGGGTAGCTCAGTTGGTTAGAGCATTGTCTCAGTAAACCAAGGTTGTGGATCAATCCCTGGTCAAAGCACATATAAGAATCAATGAATGAATGCATGGATGGGCAGAATAACAAATTAATGTTTCTACTCTCTCTCTCTCTTTTTCTCTCTCCCCCTCCTTTTCTCTCTCCCCATTCCTCTCTCTCTCTCAAGTCAATAAATAATTTTTTAAAAAGTTTAGATTTAATAACTTTAATAATTATTACTGCTTCATCAAGGACATTCTTACATAAACTAGCTTTTTTTTTAAAAACTGCAACTTTGCCCTGGCTGTTTTGGCTCAGTGGATAGAGCGTGGGCCTGCGGACTGAAGGGTCCCGGGTTAGATTCCCATCATGGGCACTTGGCCAGGTTTTGAACTCAATCCCCAGTGTGGGGCGTATAGGAGGCAGCCAATCCATGATTCTCTTTCATCGTTGATGTTTCAATCTCTCCCCCTCCCTTCCTCTCTAAAATCAATAAAATATATTAAAAAAATAAAATAAAAACTGCAAGTTTGTGACTGAAGAGTACAGTGAGTACTAGTACAGGTAGGTGCCATTGCCTTGGTTCCTGATAAGGAGCAGCAGTTTTATTCATCATTACTATTGCACTATTAGAACAAGGCAGATAACATGATAATGATGATGATGATGGCAAGCAAGTAACATATGATAAGGAGGAAGAAGAGGAGGAGGAGGAAGTGGGGGAAGGAATAGTTTTGACCTCTTAGACCTCATAAACAAAAAGGGCCATGGACCATACTTTCAGAATTACCATTGTACACTGTACTTGAGCATTGAAGACTTATGGCTCCAGTATAGATTTTTTTAGGCCTTTTTCATTCTTTCTTACATTTTTAATTTTTATTTTATTACATTTCTCGTACTATTCTTGAGGTTTCTTTTTAAAGATAACCTGACTGGTCTTAAAAATATCTACCATTCAGTCAGTTTTTCAAACCATAAACATTTTAACTCTCTGTCTAATATTAGGGTTTAAGTTATCTTTTTGTGGTATTGTTTTTGCATTTGTATAACATTGGATAGGATTAATAGGAGGAGGACTAAAGCACTGAAGAATTTAGAGCGATGATAATATCAGAATATAATTTGAAATATTGTTCGATGATCTTTTTCTCCTAATCACTAATGCATATACAGTTAAAAACATTATATATTTGAAACTTCTGATAAAATTGGTCAAGAGCTTAGCAGATCCAGTCTTCATAGGTAGTATAAGTTAAGAATGTAAAAATTATTTTGGATTGTCATGGGGCAAAATTATGGAAAGATAGAGATGTGATATTGGACCTTAGGAAAAAGAGGGCGAGGTTAGGCATGTAGATATCAAAAATACACAGAACTGATTAGTGAATGTTTTTCCAGCATATCAGCAGTGGCCTATTAATGGCTACAACAATTTTGTGCTCTATCTTAGCTTATGAGCACAAGTATATCTTTTCATTGGTGGTATTTAGTCAAATTAACTCTTGTAAATACATACATGTATTTTTTAGGTGATGAATGTTAACCAGATTTATTGTGACATTCATATATATATATATATTACACACACACACACATGCAGGGGGGGGATTCACAGCTATCAAAGTTGAAGAAACTCGTGTACTTGTTGTACCTCACATCCCTCTGTTATCTCCGTATTTGTTAGCTATATTATTTTTATGGCGCCCTCCTCCCTTTTCTCCCCCTTTCCAATCTGTTTACTTTTTCTTTTCTTTACCTTATTGGTCTGGCTAGAATCTCCAGTGTGATTTTGAGTAACAGTAGTAAGAGTGGATATTCTTGTCTTGTTCCTGATATTAAGGAAGAAGCAGTCAGTCTTTTACTGTTACATATGATGTTAGCTATAGCTTTTTGGTAAATGGCCTTTATCAAGTTGATGAAGTTCCATTCTATTCCTAGTTTGCTAAGAGTTTTAATCATGAATGGATGCTGACTTTTGACAATTGATTTTTCTGCATCTATTGAGATTGTAAAAATCATATAAATATATTTTCTTATAACAAAACCCTCTAGAGTCTGTTTCCCAGTTTTGCTAGAATTTTTAGAGGAACTACCCTTTCTTTCGAGTCTAACACTGAGTCTAGAATACTATTATATAGAGTCTTTAATCTGCTGTTAATTTAGGTGCTGTTAATTTTTATAATAGTAAACCCCAAATTGTATTTGTCTAATAGGTGATCTATATGTTTTAAGTATCTAACTTGTGAAAGTAAGTTAAATTCTTTGTATTTCTTTATTTTTTCAGACAGATATGGAGAAATATTTGGAAGGCCTTCGGGAAAAAAAGGGCTTGTCTGGGAAATATCAAACATCATCAAAATTGTTCCAGAACTGTAGTGAACTCTTTAAGGCACAGGTAATGTTCGGTAGTGGTTGGAGGGAAATAGAAAAGATGAAAAAATGTAATGCCGGTATTTTTGGTAATATCTATTTCCTGCTCCTCAGTTCGATCTTCTGACAGAAATAAGTTAGAAGCATGTTTTGATTGGTTCATAGCCAGTCACTTACACAATTTCTTGTCATAAAAGAGGATGTACTCCATTTTTGTGTAAAAAGCAAACCCCAATTTTTTTAATATTGGTAAAGATACATAACATAAAATTTACCATTGTAATAATTTTAAGTGCACCATTCACATTGTTTTGCAATTATAACCACTAGTCATCTTCAGAACTTTTTCATTCTCCTGAATGACACTTTGTAACCATTTAACAGCTAGTGGCCTGTTGCAGGGGATTCCTGCAAGAATAGGGCTTCCTGAGCCAGAGCAAAGCAGAGAAGGGAGTGAAGCCTGCCTCACCTCCCTCCTGTCTCTGACGCCTCGGTTCCCGTCTCTGCCTCCTCGGCTCCCTCCCTCCCTTCTCCCTCCCTTCACCGTCTCCACTGCCTCGGCTCCGTTCCCTTCTCCACTGCTTGGCTCCCTTCTGCAGCACTTGGCTTCCTTCTATGCTTCGCTCGTCTGTGTTTGCAAATTAACTGCCATCTTTGATGGGTTAATTTACATATAGCTGCTCTGATTGGCTGGTGGGCATGGTTTAGGTGTAAAGGAGTGAGGGTTAATTTGCTTATTACTCTTTTATTAGATTAGATAACACCTACACACATGTTCCTGGTAACTGTTCTACTTCCTGTCTCCAGGAATTTGACTATTCTAGATATCTTAGAGAAGTAGAATTATAAATATATTTGTTTGGCTCCTTGCACTTAATGAAGTGTTTTCAAAGTTTATCCATATAGTATGTATCAGAATTTCTTTCTTTTTTAAGGCTGAATGATGTTTCTCTGTACATATATAACACTTCTTGTTTATCCATTGATGGACATTTGAAATCCACAATTTTTAATTATTTTGTCATCTCATCTAATTGGTATGTCCCCAGAAAAGTCAGCATTTTTAGATTTTACTGCTACAGACCTGAAGTGAAAGGGTTGAATTTTACACATATAAGTGGGATTTATATTATAAAATTGTCTTCTCTTAGAAATAGCATTAGACACAATTTTTTAAACAAAAACTATATATCTTATAGGTGTTAAAAATAGTTACTGTAACTATAGCCTTTGCTTTGTGTTTACTAAATTTAAATATTGCTTCAGAATACTTAGCAAATTTCCTTGAAGAGGCAAGGAAGTTCATGCAGAGCTAGGTTTTCTGTCTAGTTACTAGAAGTAGTTTATTGATAAGGCTTTAATATATAATTAGTAATAAGCAAATGAAGTAATTGATAATTGAACTTTAAAGATTGAGTTCTTATTATATCTTGGATTTTATGGACTTGGAGGAAAAAGAAAATATCTTGTAGTGATGGAAGAATGGTAGAAAAAGAAAACTGGGAACAATGTGATATTGAGTAGGGGGTTTTCTGTTTGTTCTCCAAATTTATCTCTCCCAGCTAGGAATCATTTGGGCTTTGCTGGATTTCACTGGGAAAGCTACCTATTGTATACTGTTGCCCAAAGTTCCCTAATTGAAGATCTGCTATAATCTTTCCAGGGTGTTGGCATATACCCTTATTGGTAAGGTTTCCTCTCCTCCGTCTAAAATAACAGAGTTGAAATACATGCTCTGATTACTCAGGAAGGAAAATGCCTCACCTGCTGATAACTGGTAAGAAAGGTAAATTTTATAATTAGAGTAGGTTTTTTATAGCTAAAGGAGTGTGTGCCAATGGAAGGAGCAGTGGACCAAAGAATTAGGAACCTTAGGTTCAAATCCAAAGCTTTATAGCTTTGAGCCATATTTTCCTTATCCGCAGAATGATGGGGAACTATAAGATCCCTCCATCCAGAGCATATATCTTTTATCTAAGGTTTGGCATTCTTAAATATCTGTAATTCTTATAGCAGAATTGAGTGGCCAGTTTGCTTTGGTAGTATTTTTAGTTCTCAGCAAGGTTTTTATTCTCTCATTTGTGGTTAATTGAAAATCTTTTGTTTGTCAATGTCATCTATACTAATAATCTATACTAATAAAAGGGTAATATGCTAATTAGGGCAGACGTCTTCCAGATGACCTTCTGGATGTTTTTCCAGACAAAACCACAGCAGCTGTGAAGGGCCGAGGCTCAGGCTGCCAGTGGCAACAGCAGTGGGGTAATGGGGGTGGCACCTTCCCCTGATCCGCCAGGTCACCTCCCATAGAAGGAGGCCAGACTGCAGCTTAGGCCAGGGACCGAGGCAGAGGAGGTTAGGGGTGATCAGGCCGATAGGGGGTCAAGGTAAGGGTGATCGGGCTGGCAGGCAGAGGCAGTTAGGGGTGATCAAGCAGGCAGGCAGAGGGGTTAGGAGTAATCAGGCAAGCAGGCAGAGGGGTTAAGGGTGATCAGGCAGGCAGGCAGGCAGGCAGGCAAGCGGTTAAGAGCCAGTGATCCTAGATTGCGAGAGGGTGCAGGCCAGACTGAGGGACTGCCGCCCCCCCCCCCCCTGCACGAATTTTGTGCACTGGGCCTCTAGTCCTATATAATTCTATATAAAAAAAGGGTAATATGCACATAGACCTAATGGCAGAACAACTGAACAACCAAAGTATAATATGCTAATGATATGCTAAGGCTGCTCATCTGCTTGCTACGACATGCACTGACCACCAGGGGGCAGTTGACTGGTTGACCAGTTGCTATGATGTGCACTGACCACCAGGGGGTAGATGCTTTGACTGATAGTTTAGCTTGCTGCTGGCATCCGGCCGATTGGGACTGAGTGAGGTGGGCCAGACATGCCCTGGAGCCCTCCCTGGCCCGATTGTGCACTGGTGGGGTCTCTCAGCCTGGCCTGTGTCCTCTCACAACCCCTCAGGGGATGTCGGAGAGCCAGTTTCAGCCCAAATCTGCAAGTCACTCCCCTTGGGAGGGCTCCAGACGCAGGGCTCATGGCTGGTAAGTGCTTCTGTGGCAGCGTGAGCCTCTCTTGATTGGGACTGATTGGATGTGAGCCTGTGGCAGGCACATCCTGCTGGGATGAGCGGGAGTGGCAGGTAGCTGCAGGCGGCATTATACTGCGGGTTTCCTGATCCCTGCAGGCCACCCGAAGGGACCCAATGAATTTGTGCACCGGCCTCTGATGTTGTTATATTTACTGTTTTAATGTGTTTTGCTTTAACCATTTTTATGGATTTAGAAATATACTTTTATTATATATCTTTAATTTTAACTTTATATTTCTTTCTTAGAGCTTTTCTGGGGATTCTGTGCATCGATTGCCTCTTTTAGGAGAAAAGCAGGAGGTAATTGTTTTCCTTGTTAAATATTTCTAGGAGTAAAGTAAAATTTTTGAATTAATTTTCTTTTCTTTTTTTTTAATGTTTAAAGGCTAAGGAGAATGGAACAAATCTTACCTTTACTGGAGAAAAAATTGTAAGTGTAGTAGAGAATTCAGCTTTCTTATGTTTGTGTGTATCTTGATATGCTAACATTTAAAAAGAAACAAGACTGGAAGCTGTACACCAAAATGTTGATAATGGTTGTCCCTGGATGGTGATATGAGTGATTTTTATTTTCTTCTTTGTGTTTTTTGTATTTTTCATATTTTCTGCAATCATTTTGTATTGTTTTTGTAATTATTACCCCATACATATATTCACCTAAAAATAAAAGCAAAGGTGACAGGCAAAAGAATATATTTGAGATCCAGGAAGAATTGTAATCCTGGGAATCACTGATTCTGGCAGAAACCCAAATAGTGTTCTGATTAGGAGGTAAAAAGGAGTATTTATGAGAAAGGGAGGAGGGAAAGGATATGAATGAAGCAAGGCATTCCTGTTGATGTTAATAAGTCAAGGAAGGAATTTCTATAAGTGCAAATAAGCTAAATTATTCTTTCATTCTACATGGTGGTGCTAATTATGAAGAATGTCTTTAGTTTTCAGTCTGGCACTCTGCTTTTCTGTTAGCTTTGTAAACAGTTGTTTGGAATACAGGGTTGATTTGGCCCATTCAGAGGTTTGAGGAATAAGGTGTACAAGGCAATTCCTCCAGGGTGGCAGCTCTAGCTTCATTTTGAAGTGTTTACAGTTATATTTCACAAATATTACTTGTAAATAGGAAGAAAATTTTAAGAAAGAATCTTCAACTCCACCTAAAATCCTATATAATAAAGGAGAAATGTGTAAATTGACCATCCCTCTGCTATGTTCACCAGCCAATGGGCTTTACCTGCCTCCAAACTTGTCGTCCGTCCCCCCCCCCCCCCGTTGCCAAACTTCTGTTTTTCATAGTTGTTACAGTTGTGAGCATTTTGATTTCAAGGACCTTGGAGTAGGCATAGGATTAGGGTGAACAAAAACACCACAAGCTTGCTTTTTCTACTGGATTCAGCTACTTTTCTTACTGAGATTACTCTTCAGTTATTTATTCCTCTTCAGAAAACAGTTATAGAATTCCCAGAGTTCCAAAAAAAGTTAATTTTGATTGTTTTTGCCCATATGCTTGTCGCTTTTATGGATGAGTGTATTTTCAGAAGTCATTATTTTGCCATTTTAGAAGTATCTCCACCCTCCCTACCCTATTATAATTGTACAGAATTTTAACCTAAAAATAAGTAGGCATGGCTGACTTCATTACTTTTTTTAAAAATATATTTTATTGATTTTTTTTCAGAGGGGAAGGGAGGTGGATCGAGAGTTAGAAATATCGATGAGAGAGAAGCATTGATCAGCTGCCTCCTGCACATCTCCCACTGGGGATGTGCCCACAACCAAGGTACATGCCCTTGACCGGAATTGAACCTGGGACCTTTCAGTTTTCAGGCAGGCACTCTATCCACTGAGCCAAACCGGTTAGGGCATTACTTTTTTTTTTAAATGGAGAATATCCATTGGATTTTTTCTTATTGCTCATATGTATATATTTAGTACTATAAAAATTTTAGAAAATATACATAAATGAAAAGAAAATAATCATCCGTAATACTACTACACACGAGACTATAAATATATTTATCTTACCTTTCGTCTTTATGCATATTTATTTAAAAATAGGAATCTTATAATACGTATTACTATAACTTTTTTAGCTTAGCAATATAACTTGGACATCTTTCCGGTTCAGTAAATATTTATGGCATCATTATTTAAATGCCTGAATGGGATTTTATTGTTATGAATACTTTGCAATTTGTTAACAGATCCTGGACACTTGTGTTTGATTATCTTGTAATTTTAAACAGCACTGCAGTGAATATTTTTGTAGATATATTAGTCTTTAGATTTAACAATTTCTTGTTGGTGAGCATTTTGCTTCCATAACTTGTGTCCTGGCTGGTGTTGCTAAATGGTTAAAGCATTGGCCCATGCACCAAAGGATGACAGGTTTGATTCTCAGGTAAGGGCATGTACCTGGGTTGCAGGTTCCATCCCTGGTGTGGCAGGAGGCAACCAATCGCTGTCTCTCTCTCACATATTTTTCTTTATTCCCACCCCCACTCCCCATTTACACTCTCTCTAAAAATTAATGGAAAAATATCCTTGGATGAGGATTTAACAACAAAATCTTTTGTAATTTCATTTTCTAGTTGTTTCGTGTGATTACACAGAACATAAGCATATTAATGAAGATGAGATTATATTTTATATACTCCTATGTAATTTTTTCTTTTTACTTGACAGATTAGTACATTTAGTACTACTTCACCTTTTTACGTCTGTGTGCTATTTCACTTTACTGGTATTTTTATAATTAACACCCAGCTGATGTGCGTTGGGTTGTTTCCAGATTTTCCTGTTATGGATAAGGTCACATTCATAATGTCTAGTTATATCCCTTTTTTTTTTTTTTTAAATCCTCACCTGAGGATATTTTTCCATTGATTTTTTTCCCCAGAGAGAGTGGAAGAGAGAGAGAGAGAGAGAGAGAGAGAGAGAGAGAGAGAGACAGACAGACAGACAGACAGACAGACATAGAGAGAAATGTCAGTGTGAGAGAAACAGATGGATTGGTTGCTTCCTGTATGTGCCTCACCAGGGCCTCGGCCAGGGAGGAGCCCACAACCTAGGTACATACCCTTGACCGGAATTGAACTCAGGACTCTTTGGTCCTCAGTCCGATTCTCTATCCACTGAGCCACACTGGCTAGGGCTGTCCAGTTATGTCTTTGTGCACATTTATAATTATTTCTTTGGGCTAAATTCCTGGAGGTGGAATTGTTAGGTCCAAGTTTTTGTGTGATTTTTAAGTTCTTTTTCTATGTTTTGCCAAAGTTCTGGAGAGAAACATTGTAGTAATTTGTTGTTAAAAGAAAATAAGACTTGAGTTTCACTATTTCCTAACAAACTTGCTATTTTAATTTAAGGCATTTTATGCAGTTTGGTTAAATGGTTTAAATTGTACTTTTAAAAACATGGTCAAAACTGAACATTTATTTATATGCATATTAGCTATTTGTAAATTTTGTTTTTTTCAGTGATCTGTATATATACTTTTAAGTTCTACTCAAGGCTTGAGTCCTTTCCTAGTGATTAAAGATTGCTGAAAGATGACGCTGAATATCACAAGTAATACTTAGAAATATTTATTCAGATTATAGTTAAAAAAGTGAAAGGATTATCTGCCTTTTGATTATTCTTTCTAAAAATTGAACCTAAGGGAATATTTTATAATCCTATTTAAGGGATACTCTGATAAAACATTGTTTTTTAGAGGAAAGGGCCTCTCACTGTTCCTTCACTTAAGAAAAGATTTAATATTCGATTAGCTCACTTTTCCGGTTTGATTTCAGCAGCAATATGATATACTTACTATAATATTTTTTTCAATTAATAGACTTACTTTTATTTATTTATTTATTTATTTATTTATTTTTAAAGGCTGAGAAGTGATCTCTGAGCTTTTCTTTTTTTTTCCCTTGAGCTTTTTTTTTTTTTTTAATTTTATCTTTATTGTTCAGATTATTACAGTTGTTCCTCTTTTTCCCCCATAGCTCCCTTCCTCCCAATTCCCACCCCAACCCTCTGACCTTGCCCCTCCATTGTCCTCATCCATAGGTGTACAATTATTGTCCAGTCTCTTCACGCACCCCCAACACCCTTAACCCCCGAAAATTGTCAGTCCACTCCCTTTCTATGCCTCTGATTCTATTCTATTCACCAGTTTATTCTGTTCATCAGATTTTTTATTCACTTGATTCTTAGATTCACTCGTTGATATATATTTGTTGTTCATAA
>PVJC01035454.1:6242-18351 GCA_004026665.1 Murina feae
AAGTGCCAGTGAGGGCTCTGGGATGTGGTGAGCTACACCTGGGTAGGTGCGGGTGAAGACTATGGGGTGGGGGTGGGACACACCTGTGTATTGCTGGCGAGGGCTCTGGAATGAGATGGGCCACACCTGGGTAAGTGCCAGTGAGGGCTCTGGGATTGGGGTGGGCCACACCTGGGTAAGTGCCGGTTATGGGTATGGGATTGGTGGGCCTTACCTGGGCAGGTGCTGGTGAGGGATCTGGAGTTGGGTGGGCCACATCTGGGCAGGTGTCGGTTAGGCCATTGGGATGTTGTGGGCCATACTGGGGCAGATGTAGGTGAGGGCTATGGGCTGGAGTTGGCCACATCTGGAGAGGTACCAGTGATTGCACTGGGATGTGGTGGGCCACACCTGGATTGGTGCCAGCAAGGGCTCTGGGATGGCATGGGCCACACCTGGGTAGGTGCAGGTGAGGGCTCTGGGATGAGATGGGCCACACCTGGGTAGGTGTGGCAAGGGCTCTGGGGTAGGGGTGGGCCAAACCTGGGTAAGTGCCAGCACGGGCTCTTGGACGTGGCGGGCCACATCTGGGTATGTGCCAGTTAGTGCTCTGGCATGGGGGTGGGCTGCCCTTGGGTAGGTTCCAGCAAGGCCTCTGGGATGAGATGGGCCACAACTGGGAAGATGCAGGTGAAACCTATGTGTTGTGGTGTGTCACACCTGGGCAGTTGTAGCTGAGGGCTATGGGTTGGATTTGACCACACCTGCACAGGTGGGCCACACCTCTGGTAGGTGCCAGCAAGTGCTCTGGGATGGGATGAGCCACAACTGGGCAGGTGCTGGTGAGGGATTTGGGGCATGGTTGGCCACAACTGGGCGAGGGTTCTGGGTAGGGATGGGCCATACCTGTGTAGATGCTGGCAAGTACTCTGGAATGGGAGTGTGCCACACATGGTTAGGTGCCAGCAAGGGCTCTGGGATGGGGGTGGGCCACACCTTGATAAGTGCTGGTGAGGAGTATGGGATATGGTGAGATACACCTGGGTAAGTGTGGGTGAGGGCTATGGGAGGTGGTGGGTAACACATAGGCAGGTGTATGTGTGGTTATGGGCTAGAGTTGGTTATACGTGGGGCATGTGCCAGTGAAGGATCTAGGATGAGATAGGCTACATCTTGGTAATTGCCTGTGAGGACTCTGGGATGACATAGGCCACACTGGGTAGGTTCTGGTGAGGACTCTTGAATTGGGTTGGGCCACACCTGGGTAGGTGCAGGTGAGGGCTCTGTTGGGTGGTGGGCCACACCTAGGCAGGTACCAGCAAGGGCTCTGGAATGGGATGGACCACACCTGGATATATGCCAGTGAGGGCTCTGTGTTTCAAGTGGGCCACATCTGGGTATTGCCAGTGAGGGGTATGGGATATGGTAAGATACACCTGGGTAGGTGCCAGTTACAGCTATGGGATGGGGGTGAGCCAGACCTGGGAAGGTGCCAGCAAGGGCTCTGGGATGTGATGGGCAAAACACGGGTAGGAGCTGGTGAGGGCTCTGGGATGACATGGGCCACACCTGGGTAAGTGCTGGTGAAGGCTCTTGGATTGGAATGGGACACACCTGGTAGGTGCCAGCTCTTGGAAGGGGATTGGCCACACCTGGGCTGGTGAGGTGATGGCTCTGGGATAGGATGGGACACACCTAGGTAGGTGGCAGCAGGGGCATTAGGATAGGATCAGCCACACCTGTGAAGGTGCCAGTGAGGGCTCTGGGGTGTGGTGGGCCAATGCTGGACAGGTGCTTGTGAGAGCTATGGGATGTGGTTGGTCACACCTGGGCAGGTGCCAGTGAGGGCTCTAGGATGAGATGGACCACATCTGAGTAAGTGCCGACGAGCTTGCTGGGATGAGGGTGGGCCACACCTGGGTAAGTGCCGGTTAGGGGTATGGGATGTGGTGAACTACACCTGAGTAGGTGGGGGGTTAGGTCTTTGGAATGTGATGAGTCACACCTGTGCAGTATAGGTGAGGTCTATGGGATGTGGTGGGCCACACCTGGGCAGGTGTTGGTGAGGACATTGGGATGTTGTTGGCCACAGCTGGGCAGGTGTAGGTGAGGGCTATGAGCTAGATTGGCCACACATGAACAGGTACCAGTGAGCGCTCTGGGATGGGGTAGGCTACACCTGGGTAGGTGCATGTGATGGCTCTGGAATATGATTGGCCACACCTGTGTTGGTGCCAGCTATGGCTCTGGGATTGGGCTGAGCTACACCTGGGTATGTGCCAGCGAGGGATCTGTGATGGGTGTGGGCCACACTGGGTAAGTGCTGGTGAGGGATATGGGATGTAGTGAGCTACACCTGGGTAGGTGTGGGTGAGGGATCTGATATGTGGTTGTTCACACCTGGGCAGGTGCCAGCAAGGGCTCTGGGATGTGATGTGCAACACATGGATAGGAGCTGGCGAGGGCTCTGGGATGACATGGGCTACACCTGAGTAGGTGCGGGTGACGGCTCTTGGATTGGAGTGGGCCACACCTGGGCTCATGCAGCTGAGGGCTCTAGGATGGGATGGGCCACACATAGGTAGGTGGCAGCAAGGGCATTGGGATGGGATGAGGCACACCTGAGAAGGTGCTGGTGAGGGCTCTGGGGTGTGGTGGGCCAACCCTGTGCAGATGCTGATGAGGGCTCTGGGATGGGATGGGCCAAACCTGCCTAGGTGCAGGCGAGCCCTCTTGGATGAGGGTGGGCCACAACTGGGTAGGTTCCAGGGAGGGCTCTGGAATAGGAGTGGTGAACACCTGGGTAGGTGCCAGCTAGGGCTCACAGATTGGGATGGGCCACCCCTGAGTAAGTGCCAGTGAAGCACATGGGATGTGGTGAGATACACCTGAGTAGGTGTGGGTGAGGCCTATGGGATGTGGTGGCTCATGCCTGGGTAGTTGTAGGTGAGAACTATGGGCTAGATTTGTTCATACCTGAACAAGTGCCAGTGATCAGCATAGAGAATAGGCAACACATGGAATGGAAGAAAATAATTTCAAATAATATATCTGATGAGAGATAAAAATGCTGCACATATAAAGATCTTCTACAACTCAACCACTACCAGTGCCACAACCACCACCATCAACAACAACACTTCAATCACAACAACAGAAAAAGCTGATTAAAAATTGAATGCCCATTTCTTCAAAGAGAGTATATGGAAGACCAATAAGCACATGAAAAAATGCTCAGGGAAATGCACTTCAAAATCACAGTGAGATGCTGCTTCACATTCATGAGGCATCTGTAATTCTTTAAAAACCAGGTGAACAGGAGTTGGCATGCATGTGGAGAAGTTGGAACTTTGGTGCATTGCCAGTGGATGTGTAACTGGGTGCCGTTATTATGGAAGACAGGATACGACCTAGCAACTCCACTTTTGGGCATATACATAGAAGTGCAAGGAGAGGCAAACAGATACTTGTACACCCATGTACACACAGCATTATTCAAAACACATAGAAGGTAGAAGCAGCCTAAGTGTCCATCAACAAAGGAATGGGGGGAATAGTGATATATACTTACAATAATTTTTTTCAATTAGAGTTAAAATTCAACATTATTTTATATTAGTTTCACGTGTACAGCATAGCGATTAGACATTTATGTGACATACCAGGTGATTCCCCCTTCCCATCATTCTAATACACACCTGGCACCATGCATTGCTATTACAATGTTATGGACTATGTTCTCTATCCTGTGGTTTACATCCCCTTTACTATATTGCAATCACCAATTTGTACTTCTTAATCCCTTCACCTTTTTCACTCAGCTACCAACACCCTCCCATCTGGAAACCATCAGTTTGTTCTCTGTTACCTATGAGTCTGTTTCTGGTTTGTTCATTTGCTTTGTTCTTTAGATTTTACACATAAGTGAAATCTTATGGCCTTTGCCTTTCTCTGTCTGATGTTTGTCACTTAGCATAATACCCTTAATGTCCATCTATGTTGTCACAAATGGTAATATGTCATTCCAACGGATTTTTTTGCTCTTAATATGGAACAAAGTTCTGACACTTGCTACCAGATCGATGAATCTTGAAGACATTATGCTCAGTAAAATATGCTAGTCACAAAGGAGCAATGACATATATAGGAGGTATCCAGAGAGATCCAATTCATAGAAAATGAGAGTAAAGAGGATGGTGCTGGGGGTTGGGAGCAGGAGGGAATGGGGGGAAAGTGTTTAATGGGTATCAAGTTTTAGTTTGGAAAGATGAAAAATTACCAAAGGTGGATGGCTGTGACTGTTGTATAACAATGGGAAGGTATTCAATGACACTGAACTGTATACCTACAAATGGTTAAATTTGCTGTATTTATGCTTTATCACCATTAAACACAAACACTGTTACAAAGATTGGTATCTGGTGTATAAGTGCTTCCACCAAACTGTAAGAATGTCATCCTTACCCAATGGAAAAATGTCATGGCATCCCGGTAGATATGTAATGAAAAAGGAAATTAAAATGGCCAATTGGCATTTCTCAAAGGCCCCATTGTATTCATGATTGCAGAAGTGCAAAAGAAGACCCCAGAGCAAATGTAAATCTGATTATCCCATGTATTGGTGGGTATATGGCCCAATCAGAAGTCAACAAAAATTTTGGGAGGGTCATCAACTGGAAACAATTTGGTTATACATCTAACCTATGAGCCAGCAATCTCACTCCTGGAAATTCTGCAAAACATATTGCATAATCACAGACATTAAGATATTCCTAATATCCCTACTTCTAAGGGCTGTAAAGTAGAAAGTATGGATCATGATGTTCATGGATAAGAAAACTGAATTGAGGATCAGTTCCACAAAGGTATAAGATACAGCAGAGAGAAAGACAGCAGAATAGCTATATGGAATAATGTAGATATCTTTGGTGACACAATGTTAAGTGAGAAAGGAGGTACCCTAATCCTATATAATAAAAGGGTAATATGCAAATTGACTGAACAGCTGCTGAAGACTAGTGGCTATAATGCACACCGGGGGCCAAATACTCAATGCAGGAGCTGCCCACTAATCTTTGGTACCTTCCCCTGGCCAGCAGGCTCTGATGGCCCAATGAAGAAAGGAGAACCAGGGATGAGTGGCGGTAGATGCAGGTAATGCCAGGCCAAGGCCCCTGCCCTGCCAGTGGCCCCACACACAGAGAGAAACCAGCATGGGGAGACAGGCCGGTGAGCCAGTCTGAACAGCCAACCTCTGGCTCCCTCCCCACAGCCAGGAGGCTCCATTGGCCCGATGTCTAGGAGGGAACTGGAGTTGGGTGGCGGCTGGGGGTGGGTCTGGCTGCTGGTAGCCTGGGAAGATGGCCTGATCACAGGCCAGGCCCAGGGACTGTACCCATGCATGATTTTCTGCTCAGGCCTCTAGTAACGTACATAATGTGATATAATTTACAGATACATACAACAGTTAGCAACAATATTTAAGGACACATACACGTATTTTTTTAAAGCCCTAGCAAAAGGAAGGGGATGGTTTACACAGAACACTCTGGAAAAGAGTATTCCTCTGCAAGGAGAGGGGTGGGTGGCAAGGAGCCCAGGAGATGGACTAGCCATGGGGAATTCTTCATCAGGAAGGTGGTGGCTTGAGCATGTGTTCTACACTCCAGTATCCTTCTGTGACTTGCCAGTAAAAAGACCTGTGGAAAGTGCTTGACCTGAAGCAGTGGACATCCCTCCACCCCTTGCTGAGGGAGTCCAGTCTCTGCCAGGAGCCTGGCTAGGCAGAGGCACTGCCTCCCGCCTGCGCACGCCAATCAGTGACACTCCCACACAGGCAGCTCTTGGTTAGAAGCCCTCTGGAGCCTGAGATCACAGTGTGGAGGTCGGAGGACGAAGTGTGGAGGCCCAGGTGAACACTGAGGGCCCAAAAGAGAGATGGAGGACCCTGGAAATGGGATGCATGGATTGGGGGGGGTGCATCTTGGACCGGCTCTCAGGGAGGTGGGACATGTGGGGAGGCAGGTGTGGGGACGTGACCTAGTACTCAGATTCTCCTCAGACATGAGTGGAACCCTGTGTGAAGGGGTGTGGGGGGAGGGATGTGGATGGTCATGGCCTGGCCAGGAGGCTCCGCCCAGAGGTGATGTTACTGCGGTGCTCCTGAGGCTCCCACAGAACAGAAACAGGCCCCTAGGGCAGGGCCCACAGCGCAGGGAGTGAGGAGAGGGTGTGAAGGTCCCACAAGTCCTGGGAGGGTTCCAACCAGTGCCGGAGGGGTGTAAGGAAGTCAAGGGGGGGTGTGTCCCAATCTGTCCCTGCGGCCCAGCTGCCTGGCAAAGCAGTTCAGCCCTCTGAGGTGGTCATGGGGTTCAAGCAGGGCATTGGGGCTCCTGGAGACCTGACTGCCCAAACATGTGCAGAAAGGCTTATTCCCAGTCCACAGGGATGGCCCTTACTTTAGTCAGGCCCATAGCAGGTTTCTCCACCCAAGGGCCTAATGCTCGAGGGGCAGGGATGCCCTCTGTCCCAGCAGAGGGGCTAACAGATGTCCCTGTGCAGGTGCCCACCCTCCATGGCCACCCTGGATGGAAGCCTCCACTGTCCCAAACTGCTTTGTCCCCTCCTGGGGGACAGGAGGCCAGGGCACAGGCACACTCTTGTGCTCAGTGCAGAGGGCCCTTGCCCCGCAACCTGCATTGACCTTATCTCTGCCCTTTAACCTGTGTTGGTGCTCACAGGCATAGAGATCCTTGACTACACCAGGACACCGCACAATGCCACAGCCTTGGAAGAGGGCCAGGAAGGAAGAGTTGAAGGCCTCATTGGAGGATCAGGCTAAGATAAACAATAACTTTGGGGGAAAAGAAATATGTGAGGCCTAAGAACTTCCCCCAGGTACCTTCTGTCTGACCCTTTGCAGATACAGTGCATGGGGCTGGGGCTGTTTCCTTGACATTGTCAACAGTAAAATCCAGGTGCTGGGATGCAGGGGTATGTCCTGGAGGGGGCCCTCTTGAACCTCAGACCCTCAGAGGGATGACAGAAACTGACACAGCAGCTCCTTGGATGCTGGCAACCTGGCCACACCCTCTGACATGTGTCCCAGGGTCGGCTCTCACCTTCCCCCTGAAAGGCCTGCAGGAGCGTCTTCACAGCACAGGTGCTGGCCTCTGACCTCTTGCCATCTGCCTGCACCTCCACGGCTCCTCTCATAAGTCTGCCTGCAACACTTGTGGTGGCAGAAAGCTTAAAACACTCCCCAGTGAGAAGATTTCTCCCTGGACAATTCCCCAAATAAATTATTAAATTCATTTAGTAACTTTTCCATTTTTATTCCAATGCAGGAGACAGTCTAGTAGTTGATAATGATGGTGGAGAAAGTCCTCCTTCAGACCTACATGACAGAGAAGTGGGATAATGTGTTTACAGTCATTTTTGCTTGCTCGATAGAAACATAAAGGTCTGCTCGGGTAACAAGTATCGCCTGTAAAACACTTAACATGGTATTTCCCTCCAAAGCAAGCATGGCATGTAAGATACCCTTCACTAAAACTGAATGCAATTTCTTTACAGGAAAAATTACAGAAAATGAAGGACAAATTTAAAGGTATGGTTTAGGAGATAGTGTCATGAAAATAAATTGTTTCAAACCTTATCCCATTGACAATGGGGACTGATTATCACTTTTCTTTGGCAACTTTAAGTCTACCAAGCTGTATGGAGCAAGTGATTTCTCTATATGATTCGTTTTCTTCCTTTAGCTCCCAAAGGGTCTGACTTCGCCTTCCTCACCCCAACCAGGTCAAAAGAAATCATTGTACACTGGTGCCTAACCTCCATTTATCTTCAGATATTGACAGAGAATTACAGAGTGTTAGGTAAATTATAGTCTGTGGACCCTTCAGTTCAATGTCATAAATAACTGTGGGTCAAGCAGCAAATATATGCCTAAACAGGGTTGTCCTTGTGTGGGTGTTAGACGAGGAGAAAAGAGACTTCTGCTTCCTCCAACTCACATTCACATCACATGATCAGACTTCCCACAGTGCTGTCACATGAGCCCTTGCATAACCTTACAGACACCTTTACATAGGCAGGTGCAGAACAGTGACCATGACCATCATAGCACTAAGTGCTTAGTATGTGCCAGGCACTGTTCGAAGCTTCATTTTGTATTAATTCAGTGGTTCCCACTTGTTAGAAGCAAACCACTGTAAGAACTACATTTTACATAAGAACAGATATATATATATACTAGGGGCCCAGTGCACAAAAATTTGTGCACTTGGGGTATCCCTCAGCCTCGCCTGTGCCCTCTCACAGTCTGGGACCCCTCAGGGGATGTCTACTTGCTGGCATGCCTGGGCAGCTTGGGTGCGGGGCTGAGGGCCATTTTCAGGCTGCCCACAGTCTCTTCAGGGTTTGGGTCCCTACTGGAGTGCCTGGGCAGACTGGGTGATGGGCTGAGGGCTGTTTTCAGGCTGCCCACAGCTCCCATTGACCCAACGTCCCAGCAGGGCTGGCTGGAAGCAGGTTTCTGGGGTTTATTTATCTTCTATAATTGAAACTGTTGTTTTAAGCCGAGGCCTAGGCAGGTAATGAAGCCTCCTGTTTACTTCAGCTCCATGGCATCTATAATTGAAAGAATGTTGCCGTGAGCAGAGATAGGCCCAGCCGGCCTAGGCAGACAGTTTACTGCTGGTGCAATGGAAGCCTCCTGTTTATTCTAGCTCTGTGACTGCTAGCCTCCATCTTAGCTGGGTTAATTTGCATACAGCCACTCTGATTGGCTGGTGGGCATGGCTTAGGCATCCCGGAGAAACAGTCAATTTCAATATTACTCTTTTATTAGAAAATATATATATATATAAAATAAAAGAGTAACATGCAAATTGACCATTACCACCAGCCAATCGGAGCAGCTGTATGCAAATTAACCCAGCCAAGATGGAGGCTAGCAGTCACAGAGCTAGAATAAACAGGAGGCTTCTGTTGCAACTGCCTGCCTAGGCTGGCTGAGCCTCTGCTCACGGCCAGGCCCACCAGCCAATCAGAGTGGCTGTATGCAAATTAACCCAGCCATGATGGAGGCTGGCAGGGTGGCTCTGCACTGGGAGCCTCCACAGCTGGCATAGCTGTGCCAGGTGTGTCAGCTCAGTGGGGGGGGTCCAGCCTGGGGCCTCCTCGGGGCATCCAGGAGCACCCGCCCCAGGTCCACTGCCTGGCTCCACCCCCCAGGGGCCTCCACCAGGCATGTGGGAGAGTGGGTCTTCCATGGGGCTTGCAGGAGCAGCTGTCCTGGGTTCGCTGCCTGGTTCCGCCCCCCCGGGAGCCTCCACGGGGCATGCAGGAGCGCAGGGGCCTCTGCAGGGTGTGTAGGAGCAGCCGTCCAGGTCTGCAGCCTGGCTCTTCCCCGGGGGCCTCTTCGGGGGCGTGCGGGAGCACCCGTCCAGGGTCCACTACCTTCATCTGCCCCCCAGGGGCCTCCACAGGGCATGTGGGAGCATCTGCTGCACAGTGCAGAGAATCCGAAGCCAGTTAGCTGCCCGGCTCCACCCCAGGTGTGTTTGCTCAGCAGCAGGGTCCCACCGAGGGATCCTGCACCAGTGTCCGCCCCTGGCTTGCCACCCAGTTCTGTGCCAGGTGTGTCCCCTCAGTGGTGGGGGCCCACCAGGCGTGTGCGATCGTGGGCCCTCTGGTGGGAAACGTCCAGGCCTGCACTCACCAGCCCTCCCACCCCTCAGTGCACGAACCCTGAAGGGGCTGTGCACAACCTGAAAATGGCCCTCAACCCCTCACCCAGGCTGGCCAGGCATGCCAGCAGGTGGACATTCCCCCCCCCCTGAGGTGTCCCAGACTGCAAGAGTGCACAGGCCGGGCTGAGGGTCCCCCACCCCCCGGGTGCACAAATTTTTGTGCACTGGGCCCCTAGTATATATATATTAGGACCGAAACAAAATCTTTGTAAAATGGTACTTACCCTTTACTACATAAAGCCTTGTTCTCAGATATAGTAAGTATTTGTGTGATTTGGTTTCATAGATTTTTTAGTTTCTCTTTTTCTTGTGTGTGTGAAGAGAATGGTGCTACCAATGCTGATATAAGAGTGATGCTTTTATCTTATACATGAGTACACACTGGACGGCTGTGTGATATTAGAAGAGTTTGCATGAAGTAATCTCTATTCCACTTGGTGTGGTAGAGTGAATGACATATCTGGTTTTTATATCAGTTTTAAGTTTTCTCATTGTAGCTATTGTCTATGACTTTCCTGGTTCTTTTCTTTGGTGCAGAAGCTTAAAGTCTGTAGAACAAGTCTTTATTGTCATCTTTACATTAATCAACCCTGCAGTGCACAAGTAGAGCCACATGTGTTGGCATGCTGAGGATGTGGGATCAGAACCATAAGCCTGAAAGTTTAAATTGTTCTGTCAGATATCAGTTACATCAGCTGGGTTACAGGGCAAGATTGTTTCAGGGTCTGAGTCCATGTGTGAGTCCTCTATGTGGATTATTCATGCAATTAGGTATTTTTTGAAACCTTTGCTCTATGTAGTGGTGACAAAGTGCTGTTTCGTAAGTTGATTCTCATATGCGATAAGCTGAGTGGATAAAATATTTGTATAATTCTGCAGCTCCTTTCTGATTACTAAACATAATCATTGATGGATCCATAACATAACGTCATGTGCTTATGAAAGCTTGATGTCAAGGTTTAAAAAGTTGTTACACAATGGAACACTTTTTCTTTAAAATTACATAAAATCTCCATGAAGGTGTTTAGAAAGTGTTCTTGAATAACATTGATTTCCTCAAACCACGCATGGTCTTTCCCTCAAATATATTTAAAAGCCTCTCTTACTAATTTTTTAAAAATAATTTTCTCATTTTCAAAATTATTTTGATTTCTTTTGAAGACTTTTCAAATGGAGTGTTTTTGTGTGTTTTATATAACAAGATCTAAAAATGTTCCTCTAATTGAGTCCTTTGATTTAGAGGATATGTTATAAATTTATCAAAAATTAGCCTCTATAACTTTTCCTCCTGAGGAAAGAATAAACTCTCTTTGAGACTGTTCCTATATATTTTGGAAAATAGAAGTGTTTGCTCCTTGGCTCTTTTTGCACCCTAAAAAAGTTGCACAGTGATACAATTAATGGTGGTACAAATAACGAAGTTTACAAAGCACAAGAAAGGAACCCCTAACCTTGGTTTTTCAACTGATGCCTATTTTTTTTAAAAAAATGCTGTCTTTCTAGAACTGCTAAATGAACATTGCTCATACTGTCTTCAACAAACAGGAAAAATTAATTTCAACATTACATGTTAATATGTATGTTTCATGTAGATGACATGGAAAGTTCTCTTCTTGCAAAGAGAAAAAACTCAGAATGGAAGCCAATGCTCTCCTGGAAACCATTAACCAGAAAATTGGAGATGGCTTTAGAAGATGGTATGAGCAAAGGTAGGCTGTTGGTTTTCAGTGGGAGCACCTTTGTATCATTTCTTACTGTTCGTGGGGACAAGTTACTTAAGAATATTACTAACATTTTCTATTTATTGAAGTCTCTATTGAAAAGTGTATTTGGCTAGATTTTTTTCAAAGCAAAAAACTCCATTATTTCTATAAAATCACACACCCTAATTAAATGGAGATGCATTATCTAGAGGTCCATAAAGATGACTCTTTCTGTCTTTTAAATGACAATTGTCTTTTTTTGCCATTAAAGAAAAACATATGTATATATTATATATATACTAGATGCTCAATACATGAAATTCATGCAAGGATAGGCCTTCCTTCCCGAGGCTGCCGGCACTGGCTTCCCTCTGGCACCCAGAACCCGGGTTTCCCTTGCAGCCCCAGCTTCGTCCAGAAGGTCGTCTGAAAGGACATCTGGTCTAATTAGCATATTATGCTTTTATTTTTATAGATATACTAGAGGCCCGGTGCACGAAATTCGTGCACTGGGCGGGGGTTCCCTCAGCCCAATCTCAACCCTCTCCAATCTGGGATCCCTCGGGGGATGTCCGACTGCCGGTATAGGGATCGGGCCTAAACCGGCAGTCAGACATCTCTCACAATTCGGGACTACTGGCTCCCAACCAATCACCTGACTGCCTGTCT
>PVJC01035455.1:0-18242 GCA_004026665.1 Murina feae
TCTGGAATGGCAGTCGTTACTTCAGGGCAGAAGATATCTATCTTTGGCTGTAGGCCACAGGTCTGGTGACTAGAAGGTTTTACTAAAACTTTTTAAGTTAGCTTTGTATAAATCAATCTCTTTTATGGTTCCCAACAAAAGAAAGCTTTGAATGCCTCCTGGAAGAATACACATAAAAACATACACTTCGAATTATGCAGTGAATGTTACTGCACCGAAAGTGTATTTCCTTCACAGAAACGACATTTTAAACATGTACACTGCTTTACGACTTATTCACTCTCATAAATGTCCAACTTAACAAGTTGTTTTAACAACGGGCTTTCCTTTTCCTGCAACAACAACAGCAAGCTGCCAGCAGGTTCTGCACATGCTTCCAGAGGCCTCTGCAAAGTCAGTGAGTGTGTCTGGAATGTGGTCCCATTTCTCCACAAAGTCTGGTGATTCAAAGCCCAGATTCCGATGAAACTGATGACGCCTGCAGCAGCAGACAAGACTTCTTTCAGGGTTTTCGCAGAGCTCTTGCAATTTATAATGAAATGTGGAGCCTCCTCAGAGAATAGAGTGTCCCTCCCCTCCTCCACCCTCCTCCCCTGCCCAAGGCATTCTCCACCCCAGTATCCTATTCTCTCCCATTTCAGCTGCAACTGTGTTTCCTGGGGACCTCAAGTCCCTCTCTCTGCTTTGGCCACACAGACTTCCTTGCTTCTCCCACCCTCCCCTGCCCCACCCCAAACACACCCAGATCAACCCTTACCACCCTCAAGGCCAACGCAGGACCCTCCTCACTCGCTGGGATGGGTCACCCTCTCTGTCAATGGAGCTGACTCTGCCCTCGCCTCCATCCTTAGCATCTCTTTAGTTTTCATCTGTGGCCTATCAATACTGGCCAGGTGTTATATTCGCTTGTCTTTAGATTTACTATCTCTCTCTGCCTCCATACAAGAAGCTTTCTGTGGTCAGAGACTTTGTCCTGTTTATCTCCGTAATGCCCGAACCTAAAACAGTACCTATTGGTGTCAAATATTTGTTGGAGAAATGAATGAATTTGTTTACTGAATACACTTCTTCCATAAAGAATGTGTGGCTGCTGTTATTCACAAGAATTTATGGGACAGCTGTGCTTAAAAGTGACAAAATGTTTCTTTTTCTCTCTCTTTGGATTTTGGACATGCCCCAGGATCAATGAAGACGGTACACATTGACCCTTCTCTCAATCTGAACCTCACCTTGCAAATAAAGGTGAACAAATATTGACACACTGGAGCCTGCTCCCTGGTAGTTCCCGAGTCTGTAAGGCTTACCCAGCTCTTCCATAAAGGTGTTAATAGACCGTGCACTTTGCCTGTGCACTGAGATCTTGCCTTTCGGTAGATTTTCCCTGGGTCTGGCCATTGATCCTGATGAGGCAGTAGCTGGCAACCAGGATGCTGCCAGGCATCTCAGCCAAGCCCGTGCTGATGGGGGAACGACGCGCTGCTTGGTGACCTGCTTAAAAACACCAGAACCTGTCCTAGCGATTCTGTAGGTTCACTGACCTTCACCCCCTCTGCTGCCACCAAATCAGGATCCCAGGTAAACAAGGCGACCCTCAATTTTACCAGTAACCTATTCCTAAATCAGAGGGCAGGAGACTTACTTATTTGTTCTGCAAGGCCCGTTCCGCACACTGACGTGTAGGTTCATCTCCCTTAAATCCCTTCGCTCAGAAAGGAGAGAGGTTCTCAGCCACAGAGCCACCCCCCTCAGTGTGCCCCCACAGCTGGGAGGGGTGTCCTTGGTTCCTGGAAATAAAGCTTTGATGAATGCTTCAAGCATTGCATACAAAAGTGGCCCCCACATTAACTCCGTTAGAAGGCCATCCTCACTCACCTGTGGCTGGAAGAAAAGGCGGTGAGTGACCGCTGTGGGTGGGAACTGCGTGGAAGCACACAGACGCTCACGTTTTCACGCACACGGTATGGATGCTATTATCCACAAGAATGTATGGAACAGCTGTGCTAAAAAGTGACAAAAAGTGTTTTTTTTCCCTCTCTCTCTTTGGATTTAGTAGTTCCCTGGCTTATCCGGCTCCATGGCAGCGGCTAAGGCCGCTCTCACCTCTTCCTATGGCTCTTTCCCTTTTCCCTTTTCCCTGCTTCCTGCCTCTCAACAGGACCTATGTCAGGTGTTCTTACCCCAAAATTGTGACTGCTTGGCCAGACCTGTGGAAGGATGGAGTGGGCTGAGGTGGCATGATAGGAAGTGGGCAGAGGTCCCATTTGCTGGCCTGGTAGGAAGGCTTATCCCATGGTTTCTCCTGAAGCTGGTATGTCCCTTGTGTGTGGCTGTCGTAGTGTTCCTGCTACCTGAGAATGTTACCTGGACAGGGACTGGGCCAAGAGCAGGTCTGCCTCAGACCAGCCAGTAGTGTGTGGGTTCTTGACTTCATGCTGGAAAGATTTCACAAGATGAGTCCAAGTGATTTTGAGGGTATGTTTCCTAAAGCTGGGGACAGTAAAACAAAGGAAGAACGAGGTAGAGGAAGCAACCGGAGAGAATCTAGGTGGGGTTGCTTTGGTTTCCTAGAAACATTATAGGGAAGAAGTGAGCCACACTGGGCTGCGTGAGCTCACTGAGAAGTAGTAAAAGTCACAGTGAAGTGAGCCAAGGCAGGGCTACTCTTAGCTCACTGGGAAGTCAGGGGAAAAAGGGACATTGAAGACAGGTTCAGGGAGTTGGGCTGCCACTGCCAGGTGCTCTCCTGGTTGTAAGTCTCATGGGAGCCCTTAGAGTAGAAGAAAGAAAACAGAGATACCAAGTGTGGGTGTGCTCTAGCGGAGAGCACATCAGGTCCTTTTTCTTGAGACTTTTTATCATTAGCTGGCGATAGTCCTGCAGGAGGTCTTAGGGGAGGGTCTTAACAGAATATTCATTAGCTTTCCACGTATGTCCATGGATATGTTGATTCATCAAAATGTGCATATAGAGGGGTCAGGGTTATTTTTTTTATTAGTTTTCTTTTCAAAGAATGTTATCAAAGAGGGACCAGGACTAAGGCCAGTCTGCCCCTAAGTGTCCTTGGTTAGAGAAGATAAAACCTTGTGATTCATTAGCTGGCTGTAAATTACTCAAATTGTTTGGTCTTGTTTAATTATTTTGTTGCAGTTTCCCTTATTTTACTTGTCAAGGAATTTTCATAGCCCCATAACCTTTGTATGTTTGTTTCTAACAGCTGCAATAGTCATATAACATACAATAATAGTCACCCTACTAAAGTATACAATTTGGTGCTTTTTCATATATTTACAGTTATATCAGATTTCACAGGACTTTGAATGCCAGGCTAAGGAGTTGAAGTTGTATCCTAGGGAGACTGGAGAGTTAATAGTTAATTACAAAATGTATTTATTAATCAAATAATATGAAAAACAGTATTCTTCATTTCCTTTGGCTTCTTCCTAACTTTATGTTACAAGTTGTTTTTTATGCTTATAATCATGTCGTGTTTGTGATTTTGTTCTCTACTTTCACTTTAGTATTTTGTCGTATAACCTTCTCTATAGCTATACAGTTTTATATTTAATGGCTATATGTTACCTACACTTTCCTCAGCCTAGTCCCAGCCCCATACCTATAGTGTGTGTATGTGTGTGTGTTTCCTTTAAAATTATTTCATCAAGATGAGATTACTGGTTTCATTATGGAATTACTGGTTCAAAGTACATTAAGATTTGTATTGTTCTTGACATTAGGTACTAGGATATTTCTCAGAAGGATTCTGTTGAAGAATTTTTAAGTATAATTTTGATATGTGCATAATGACATTTTTAAAAGGTTATGGAAGCAATGAGGCAGTTAGGAGACTATCATAATAGTATGTCCCAGCTATGGTCCTATTTTTACTTTAGAAATTCCACAGATCTGGCTTCTCACATTTGGGTAACTGGGTCAGAATATTCCATTTTTAAATAGTTACACCTTTATGCAGCCAGCTTCTATACTCAGTCATCACAGAAACAATAACAAAGCCACTCATATTGAGACCATGTCTCTAACCGAAGACCCCTCTGTGTCTACCAACCTAGTCACTCAAGGTGTATCATTTTCTAAAAGACTAAATCTTTGGACAACAGCCTCTATGTCACCATCTTAGGAAGAGTAGTGGGCGACTGCTCTTTTACCAACAAACCAAGTTCCAAGCTATAGGGTTAAATTAAAATTCTATTCTTTGGGGACAAGTAACAACAGAATTTGTCTACTAACAAGCGTTTTTATAAAAATCAAATGGAAAAATATCTGGACTGGTCTGTTGTGTATAAAATTTTCCTAGGGGGGCACTTTTCAGAACTCACTAAGTGGAAAATCACCAGAATGGAGTGTAGAGGTCTGGTTCCTGAGTCATTAGCAGGCAGAGTTCTCCATCTAGCGTGGTTAGTGGAAAGATTGGAGGGTGATGGGGCAGAAAGAGCACGTTTGGGGTAGGACAGAGCATTATGGACAGCAATGTTTGGAAATAAGCCAAAATTGTCTTTAAAGCTCTTTCCGCAACTCTCCTTTGGAAAATAAAGTGTCTTCTTGAGGCAGAATAGAAAGAAGTCTTACCTGCCAGTTAGGACTGGCCGACTTATTATTTAGCACCCACTGATTTGAAGGCCGTGGAGCTACAATATTAAAGCCAACTTTTCTTTTGCAGCTTTCTGCCCATTCTCTCTTCTCAAGTTTTACTAAATGACCAGATTGAAACCTGTTGCTTCGATAAGGTCTCACTTTCTGAGGTCTGAATAGCTTCGGTGTGTTCAGGGTCAAGCTCACCAATGCTTCCTAAACTGCAGAAATGCTGGCTTTGGGAGGAAGGCTGAACCAAACCCACACACAGCTCACACCTAGGGTGGGGGTTGCCAAGGCAGCCCCGGGAGCTAGACAAAGACTGGGCAAACGCAAAAAGGCAGAAAGTGTTCTGCAACATGATTGCAAGGAGTTTCTCTTATAGGCACCTTCATAGAAGAGCTAATATGATTCGTGCAAATTATGGGCCGGACATTTGTCAAATTCTCGAAGAGCAAGACAACAGGCAAACCTAGTCTCCGGGCTCTTAACAAAACAAACACACACACACGCTCCTTCCCGGGCTGCTTATTCGTAAGCTATCTCTTACTTTTTCTACAGCATTCGCGTTTCCCAGCGCCACAGAGATTGGCGAGGTCTCCCAAGCCACGTGGGGAGAAGGCCAGCATCTGAGCACTAACATCCCGGACGCGCTAGGACCCGGCGGAAGCAGCGTCTCGGCGGCGCTGGGAACGAGCTCGGCGGCCCAGCCAATCAGAAGCCGCCTCTGCGGAGCCGGCCGCCGTCCAGACCCCCATCCCTCCCCCGCACCGGCCGCAGGGGGCACCGGTTATTTAAAGGCGCGCCGGCTCCGCGCTGTCGCTGTCCGGGGGCCAGGTTTGTGCAGCGCAGCGGCATGGCGAACCACATCGTGCTCTCCAGCGGCGCCAAGATGCCCCTCTTGGGGCTGGGCACCTGGAAGGTGGGTGCGGAGGGGGCGCGGCCCGCGGCCCTTTTCGGGCTCCGCGCAGCCTGGGCGGGAGGGACCTGGAGTGACCGTTAGCGGTCCCCGCCCTGGCCGCCTGGCCGCCGAGGCGCCACTCGAGGTGGGCCGGGCCGGCGGGCCGGGCGCCGGCTCCTGGGTCGGGCCGGGGGCGCTTCCGTGCACGCCGGGTGGGTTTGGCTCCCCGGCCGCGCTGTGAGTCCGATCCCCGCAGCGAAGGGCGCAAGGGAAGGGACGGGGAACGGGGCTTCCCGCGCCCCCCGCCTGGCCCGGGGATGGACCACGGGCTGTGGATCCGAAAGAGATGATGGGGGGAGGGGCAGGGGGGAATGTTCCTCTCCTAAGGGCACCGGTTGCACCGCCTTCTCGTTTGTCTTGTGAATAGTTGGGCCTTCATCGTTCCCGTTTTTCTCTCCGGAATAAGCATCTCAAGGGAAGCGCGCCCAGAGAGGGCAGATAATTCAATTAGGGGGCGCGGGTTTGCCCAGGACGCACCCACTGCCTTGTCCGCAGGCGCGCAGCGCTGACCCCCTCCAGCCCGGCGTGGCGCTTGGGGTGCCCCGGGAGCTCCGCGGGGAGTGTGGGCGCGTTGGTAAACCGTGGAAAACCGCTCGCATCCGTCTGAAAGCGGGGCCCCAGAAACCTGACCCCCACCGAAAGCTCCCCCTCGCGGCGCCCTGAGAAACGGTCAGGAGTAAAGCGGGTAGCCTGGTTGTCTGAAAATTAGGGGGCTCGGGGAGTGGTATCAGGGGGCAAAACCCAGGTCGTGTACATCACATTTCACAGCCATGACGCGCGCTTTCCCACGACCTTTGCGGGCCTGGGCGTTGGACGTTTGCGCACAGACAAGGGGAGAAAAGACAGGGTTGAGTTGCAGCCCTGCGGAGGTTTGGACTGCCCCACCCTAAAACCTGCAGTTGAAAATTAGTATAAGGTGAAGAAGAAAGGGGTCCTGGGCTTGCCTCACACAGACGATGTTTCTTGGCCAAAGGGATCAGAATATGAGCAATCGCGTGTTTCCTTCCCAAAGACCAGCCGTGGCTCCAAGGGGGTAGTTGAATTATGACCAGGACACTGAGTTACATTTCCACCTGTTGCAGATCATTCTCTCCGAATGGATATGAAAATGTGCTCTCCTGACCCACAAAATGACCTCGGCTGTGCCAGATCCAAGCATACAAATGTAACCCTCATCTGTCCGTCCATCCCTCTTGTCCTCCAGCAGCTCCTGGCTCAGATCCTCCCAGCATAGTGACCCCAACATTTTGCAAAATGAAATGTTGTCCTGTTGGTGCCAACTTAAGGCCAAAGATTGGCTCTCATGGATCTGGCTTAGGTGGTCATGTCTCTGTCCCTGTCCCTGCACTGGCAGGTAACAATGTGTGACGAGGCTGGGCTTGAGAAATGTGCCCACCCCTCTGCCCAGCTTGAGGCTACATGGTGCTGGGCGGGCACATTACAGGGCTCTGCAGAGAAAGTCAGGGTTCCTTTAAGCCTGAAGAGAGAGTTAAATGCATGCTGGGCAGTTTCCCCACCTGGGTCCCTCACTTGTCCTCGCTCTTGGGAAGGGGTGTGCTCTGCTGTCACTTCCCACATCAGCAGCAGCTGTGCCCAGGATGCCCAGAGAGGCTGTGGTAGTTACCGTCGACTGCTCTGCTCTGTTCCGTGAGCCCTGGAGGGTGGGCAGGGCTGCAGGCACAGCTTCTTATGTCCTCCAGGCAAAGAGGAGGTTGCCAGGTCATCTGAAGGTGTTCCTTGATCTCACACCGGAGGTCAGCATCTCCATCCGCCTCCCTGCTCCCTCCTTTGTGGAAAGCAAGCTCAGGGTGCTAACAGGCTCAGGTTACACTCTATTCCCATGGCTCCACTCCGGCCTCGCCTGCTCACAACAGGTGATAAGCAGCAGATGTCTGCAACTGTGATGGCCCCAGGGAGTTTCCTTTTCGCTCTTTCCTACCCCGCTCTCCAGAGGGCGCTCTCGAGAGGAATGGATTCTTTCAGCAGGTTGCACCCGCTTATTTTTCACCTCTTTGGTCTGAGAGGAGATGGAGTAAGTGTCTATGCAGTCAGTCTGGGTGAAGCTTAATGGCTATGCAGGCACTTCTATTCCTCCTCCTCAACAGCCAGGCTCCCCACACCTGACCTGGTCACTCAGATGGTTTGGGCATGGACAGCCATTCAGCTTCTTTGCAGCTGTGACCACAAACCACATGGTGATCTTCGGAGATTCAGACAGCGTGAGAATTGATGCCCAGGCCTTTGAATCTGTGTCAGTAACATTCTTGCCTCTATGACAGTCTACCAGAGCTGCTTCCAAACAAGGGATTGCCCATATCTGAGTCCAGGCACCAAAAAGAGAAAGCACAGGAATTTACCGAACTCTGAAAGCAGATGGGGAAACATTTACAGAGATTTAAAAAAAAATACTTTGAGCTATTCAAAGGAAATGGTATCCTTTATTGTCCTGGGAACCTCATCGATCCAAACGGTGGGGGGTGTTTTATACAGTGGTTTGTAAATCAGCTGGTGTGAAGAAACAAGGAGTGAATGTCTGTGCACATTTTTTAAGGTGATCGATGCTGTTGTTAAATTGTCCTAAAATGAAGCCATGTGGCATTTCAGGTTCTGTCTGAGAGCAAATGGTTCGGAATCGGCTTCAGAAAGCCCGTGCCAGCCTTACAGGAGCAGGCGCTTCCGTGAGGACTGGTCAGCTCACACTGTCCTCCTCCCTGGAGTCTCCTCCGCCACCATGAGTAGCATCACGGTGCAAACTGTGTCTTCTGTTTCATTTCGGAATTTAACTCTGTGCTTTCCATTTCCTTTCCTCTCAGTCCCCTCCGGGCAAAGTGACAGAGGCTGTGAAGGTGGCAATTGACGTTGGATACCGCCACATTGACTGTGCCCACGTCTACCAGAATGAGAATGAGGTGGGGGTGGCCATCCAGGAGAAGATCAAGGAGAAGGTGGTGAAGCGTGAGGACCTCTTCATTGTCAGCAAGGTGCTGCTCTCGGGAGCCTGGGGGATAGGGTTCTCCTTCATGTTCTCCGTTGGTGGCATTAGCCAGCGTAGGAGCCAAGGCCGTACTCTGGGGCCTCTTAATGCAGCTACAGTTATCACTGGGTACACAGTTCTTCCAGGGAAAACATGTTGACTCCAGGCCACAGAAGGCTCCGGAGCTTGCCCATCTCTGGCTGTCTTTGGATGGTCATTCCACTGGACCCAATGGTTAGAGCCCCTTGCCCAGCGGTTCTCAACCTGTGGGTTGTGACCCCTTTGGCGGTCGAACGACCCTTTCACAGGGGTGGCCTAAGACCATCCTGCAGATCAGATCATTACATTACGATTCATAACAGTAGCAACATTACAATTATGAAGTAGCAACAAAGATAATATTTTTGGGCCACAACATGAGGAACTATATTTAAAGGGCCAGAAGGTTGAGAACCACTGCGCCTTGTCGATGAGGCTGAGGGTGTAGGTTGGTGCTTTATTTCCAGGGACTTATCTTTAAGGGCGGGACTTGGTTCCCATCTACAAACTAGATCTCCCCTGCCCGCCACCACCTGGAGAGGAGGCTGGCTCTGAGAGACCGGCCTTGTAGGAACATGGCCCTGAGAACTCGCGTCCGGGCCAGGGCTGGTGCCGAGCTGTCCATTCTACTTTACGCTTTGAGTTGAGTCCTTCTGGGAGGTATCCTGACCTGATTATCCTGCCTTCCTTTGGAAAGGTAGCACCCACACTGTGAAGTGGAGTCTCCTCCGTCACCATGTGTGGCGTCACGGTGACATGGGTGGGTTCTGGTGAGAGGAGAGCGAATCATCTGGCTTCAAGCCATCTGGCTCCAGCCAGGAAACAGCTTCCTGCGTGGAGTGATGGGATGTGTTCTCTCGCTGGCTCCAGCTGTGGTCCACGTACCATGAGAAGAACCTGGTGAGAGGAGCCTGCAAGAAGACGCTCGGCGACCTGAAGCTGGACTACCTGGACCTCTACCTTGTCCACTGGCCCGTCAGTTTCAAGGTAAGGGCACGGCTCAGGTGTAACCTGTGGCGGGTGGGGGCCTCCTTTGTTAGCAGGTGGGGTGGGACGCACGCGGCATGGGTGGTTACTGCTCCAGGGGCGGTTCTCGGGCCAGCAGCAGCGACATCACCCGGGAGCTTGTTAGAAATCAGTCTCCGACCCCACCCAAGGCTTCTGCATCCAAACCCCAGTGACTCAGCTGCATGTTAGAGACTTTGAGGAGTCCCGCCCGGGGTTGGCGGGTGATTGTGTGGTTTACAACCTTGTAACAACCAACATGACTCGGGACATTCCTGCACACGGCCCAGGTGTCACCCGCTCTCCCTGCCCTGCCCAGAGGCACGCGTGCGCGTGTACATTCATACGCTGCGCCTTTGCATGTGTGCACATTCCTCCATTCCTCACACGTGCCACATCCTGTGGAGGCTTGGTGAGTATTTGTCGGCGCTCTAACTGTACAGAAGGAGTCTAGCATTATTATGCCCTTTGCCTTCATTCCAGCTACAGGCTCAGTTTTCTGCTCGATCAGCCTGATGGAGAGGGTGGTGTTTACCCTATGGCTCTATTTTATTGCACGGTGGGGTATCCAGGCCTGACTTTCATTGTTTGTGTTTCATGATAAGCCAGCGAGGCTTGGCAAGGCGATGCTTCTTTAGTCTGGTGATTCAGCCGGCACGTGGACCCTGCAAGTTCTGGTCTGAGTCCTCCCTCCATCCACACACTCTAGTCCATGGCAGGGTTCCTTTCACTGACAGAGAATTGTCCATGTCCACCTAACGGTCAGCTCTGGCCCATCCGATAAACAAGTTCGGGAGCTTCAGGAGCTGTCTGCCTATTTCTTTTTCACACAGACAGGTTTACACTTAGCCAGCTTTCGTAGCGTAGGGTATTTTTAGAACTTTGCTTTCAAAGATGTCACTGCACGTCAGTGAAGGGCTGTTACCGATTGTCGGCGTTTGATTGTCGTGACAGCCCGGGAACGACTTTTTCCCGTTGGATGCGAAAGGCGACGTGATTCCCTCTGACACCGACTTTGTGGACACATGGGAGGTAAGGCTGTCCCTGCTTTGGCTTTCCTCTTCCATGCTGGCTTCCTGCTGTCCTTGTGAGTGGACAGGTGTGAGTTGTGCCACTTCTTCTGCCTCTGTTTTTGCTCTTCCTGCCTCATTGAAGCCAGCTTGGCTCCTATCTTGCTGTCTTGGCTTCTCCAAGGTCTGACTCTGGCACTGAGTAGCAAGGACAGGGCTGGTGTAAAAGGTGCCTCTGACCCTGTCCTTCGGAGCACATGTCAGGAGCAAGCAGACCCTCTTTTGTCTGCAGGCCATGGAGGAGCTGGTGGACGAGGGGCTGGTGAAATCCATTGGGATCTCCAACTTCAACCATCTCCAGATCGAGAAGCTCTTAAACAAACCTGGCTTAAAGCATAAGCCGGTGGTTAACCAGGTGAGCATCCAGCAGGGAGCTGATGGACATGGGGGCTCGATACCCTCTGATTCTGACGGTCACTGCTGTTCACATCACCAGGGAGCAGCCGAGAGGCAAGCTCCTGGCCACTGGCACAGTCCTCACTGATGATTCAGAATGACAGGGGCACATTGGGGGTGAAACTTGTAGGAGAGAAGGGTTGAGCCTGGCTTGCGATGGCTCCAGGTCTCATAGATGAGCAGCCTGCAGACACTGAGGTCCTCAGACTTGTCACAGCTGATAAGTGGCTAAAGCCAGAGAAACCCTAGGGCCACGGCCATGGTGCACCAGGAACAAGGTTAGTGCTGCTAATGTCGAGGACACTCGCTGGGAAGCGTAGACGTGCTTGCGGCTTATCGGGGGGGATAGGACATTGGTTACACAATTTCCTCTCGGATGAGGTAGGACTTGGCATGAGTACCTTCCTGAGTGTGCCATCGCCAGTGCCCAGGCCTGCATCTGCCTCCTGCTTGCACTTGCAGATCGAGTGCCACCCGTACCTCACTCAGGAGAAGCTGATCCAGTATTGCCAGGCCAAAGGCATTGTGGTGACGGCCTACAGTCCCCTCGGCTCTCCCGACAGACCCTGGTGAGTCCCCTGGGACCATGTTTTCCTGTCTGTTTGTGAACATTAGAAATGGCTGAAGGGAAGCATTCAGCACCAAGGAAAATGGCTCAGGCTGATGTGCAGACCTTCCCAGGAGCCTTTGCTGGGTTCGCTGGTTGGCCTTTCGAGTAGCAAGAGGCCTGCTCTCTTTCCAGAGGGTTGAGAGTTTGTAACTAAGCTTTGAATCGGGAGGGCACTGGTGAGCCGCCCTCTAAGGCTGACGGGAGTCACGGTTGGGGTGCCAGCTGCCTTGAGTGGTGGTGCCAATGGTTGCTCACACAGGTCACCTTTCTGTCTCCAGGGCCAAGCCCGAGGACCCTTCCCTGCTGGAGGATCCCAGGATCAAAGCCATAGCTAACAAGTACAATAAAACCACAGCCCAGGTACAGCTGTGTCCAGGCGCTCGTGACTGTTCCCAGAGCTTCGGCATACCTGGTGGCCCCCGTGGGCGGAGGGGAGGTGGCCGGGCCTAGGCAAGCCTCCTGGAAGTGTAGCTTGGGGTTCTGGAGTGTGTGGAAGACGGACCGACGGATTGAGAGGACTTTGTGTGGTCTGGGAATAACAGTGCCTGCCCGCTACCTTCATCTCACTTAATCTTATGCATCCACACCCGGAAGGGGACATCCCAAAATATTGAGTGACAAAACCGAGGCACAGAGACGCTGGGGTCACACCCAGCAGCAGCAGGATCCGACCCTACTGTAGGGGAAAGCACATCTGTCCTCCGAGAGCAGCTTGTTATCAGCTGCACAGGAAACATTGTCTCCTCCCAGTGGGAGCAGCAGCTCCTGATCTGTGAGCTGTCAGTCTCCCGTGGGTGGGACGCCTGGGAGACACGGAAGCCCAAGGCGAGGTGGCTGAGAGCAGAGCTTGGGTCGGATCTTGCTGCTGCTGGGTGTGACCCCAGCGTCTCTGTGCCTTGGTTTTGTCACTCAACATTTTGGGATGTCCCCTTCCGGGTGTGGATGCATAAGATTAAGTGAGATGATGGGAGAGAGAGTGCTGGGTGAACCAACACCCACACTGGGCACATCTGTTCGTAGGTTCTGATCCGGTTCCCCATGCAGAGGAATTTGGTCGTGATCCCCAAGTCTGTGACTCCTGAACGCATCACTGAGAACTTTCAGGTAAGGTCCGGCTGATTGCCCTGGTTTTCCTCACTGGAGAAGGGGCGGACTCTTCATGGGGTCTCAACCTGTCCCTGGAGTGTGGATAGGACCCCACCTTCTGGCAGGTCTCGGTCGGAGTAAGCTGCAATAAGCACACCTTGGACAGTGGCTCCTCCTGGGTGGAGGCACCTCTTTGGGGTGGGCCCTGTGCCTCAGTTTACCTTCTGCACATGCACACTCCTGTGCTGAAGCTCCTCAGTGACTCAGTGTTGCCCTGAGACTTGTTTGTGAGTGACACTGGGGTTGCATCAATGCTTCACTAGTTGCCTCAGTTTCCCCATCTGTAAAGTAATGTCTATTTCAAAAGCTGTCATAAAGATATATAAGATACATTAGGGACTTTGAAACACAGTGCTTGGTACCCGAGTAAACGCTCAGGAAATGCTGCTGTGCTGAGGGTGAGTCCCTGGTCTGCAAAGAGCCTACAGGCCAGTCCTGCCCCCTTCTGCCAGTTCTGCCTCCCTCTGCCAGTCCTGCCCATTCTATGCCAAGACCCCATCTCACAGTGGCTGAGCAGCATGGCTGGCACCAGGGCCTCAGGAGGGTGGTCTCTGGGCCCTGGGAGCACCGCCAGAGCAGATCAGCCTGGTGTCACCCCTCCTTGCCTCTTACACTGGTGCAGGTCTGGGGGTGAAGTGCTCCGGCCGGGCCTGATGCCTGGAGCCGCTGCACTCGCTGAGCAGACCAGCTCTGCTAGGGCCACGCGGCCTCACCTGAGCTTTGATTTCCAGGAGCGGTTTCCACTGCGAGCAGCTGACTCTGCCTGTTCATTGACAGAGTCACCTGGGAGACGGGGTGAGGCCTGGGGAGGGGAGGGTGCTTATTGTGTCGTAGGGAAGCGGTTCTTCTCACTTCAGATGTTCTGACTATTTGAGATAAAGTGGCAAAGCAGTGACCACTGCGGGAAACACATATCATATAGAAATGGATGCTTTATTTCGTAGTGTATATTTTCAAGGTGTTAGAAAAGAAATATTTTGAACAGACAAATCTCACAGTGCTGACGTTTTATTTGCTGTGTAGACCTTGCACATTTTGCACAGTTGTAATCACAGAGTCTGCAGCAGTCTTCTCGAACCTTCTGTGGCCATCCAACGCTGAGGGCCTCCTGGCATGTGCCTGGCCCTCCCAGTCTCACCGGTGCTGCTTAGGGCCTGCCCGCTGGCCTCCATGCTGGCCACGTCTCCCCTGTGGACCATGGTGTTCACGCAGACGGTTCTCCTGATGCACCTCTCACTCCCTGTCAAACCTGATGTGGGCTCGCAGGCCTGACTCAGACCCTCTGACCACAGCCGGGCTCCCCGATTCCTCCGGCCTCCCCAGTGCTGTGTGTAGTGCCTCATACGGGGTGGGTGCGGTGAATTCCTCCTGCTGCTACAGCTGTTGTGTTTTCTTTGTAAATGAGGCAGACACATCTTCCCTCATCCTCCCCAGTGCTGAGCACAGCAGAAATGCTAGGGAGGGTCTGGAAATGAGCTAAGGGTCTGGAGGCCCTGAAGGGAGGGAAGGGCTGTTTTCGATGTTTCATGAACTCCCAGCCGAACCGCGTGTCTTCTCTAAATAGCCCGACAGCTTTCTCCGAGTTCAGCCTCCATCTCCCCTCACCGCTCAGGGCAGTGTCTCATCAGCAGCCTGTGCAGCGCTGCTGCAGTCTTGGGGTTGAGCTTTACTTGCAGAGCTCACTGGATGTTTTCTATTCTAGGTCTTCGACTTTGAACTGAGCAGCGAGGATATGGCCACCTTATTGAGCTACAACAGGAACTGGAGGGTCTGTGCCTTGGTGAGGTGAGTGGGTCCCGGGCAGACCAGACAGCAGGACGGAAGCATAGCTCTCGGCGGCTGTAGCGTCCGCGTCCTATCACCATCATGGCCTCATTTGGCGCATTTCCTTGCATTGTCATGCATGTGCAGCTGGAAACATTAGCCCTGTGTCAACCACGGGAGGACGCCAGGACGTCTGCTCTAGTGTCTTCTCGTCGGGCCCAGGTGCATTGTTGCCTGACCCGCAGTAACTGCATGTTCTGGCATTTCATTTCCAACTCCTGCTGTCGGTGAAAACCAGAGGGGCCCAGGTGGCTCCGGCTCTGCCTTTGTGGAAGAATTTGCCTGCGGCCCTATCTGATCATGACTCCAATAAAGGGGTGTAGTGGGAAGACCGTGGTACTGGGGCCCGAGATCATCCCAGCTCTGGCACGGATGGGCCACTTGGCTCTGAGATGGTCACTGGACCTTCTGCCTGGCAGTCGCCTGCGGGCCTCCAGCCACACATCCGCTGGTCCTTGCATTCCCTGGTTTGTCCTTGTATTCCCCGCCTCCTCTCGGGGAGGTGACGAGGGAGGCTGTTCATTTCCTTCTCCTGCCTGTACAATAACTAAAGTTAGAACTTGTTGTCTGCTTTCAAGAAGAACCGTCCAGTTTTCCACGGGAGTCTAAGCGCCTCCTGTCGCTATTTTCCCTGTCTGACCTCTGCCGGCTCCTCTGTCTCCTTACCAGCTAGTTACTCTCCTACACAAAATGTGAACGTTCCCTGAGCCGGGGGGTGGCTACCTGTGCAGTGCGGGGGTCTGCCCCCTGGTGGCTTTCGCCGCCCTGGGCAGATGCCCCCTGGTGTGCATCTTGGTTGATAACGCTCCTGTGCAGGTGTGAACACGCTTGAGGTCTCACCCTGGCCTCAGGCTCAGAACAGCCCCCAGCCAGGGCCCTCTCTGGTGTCCCTGTGTGTGTGAATGCTGTTTAGTCTTTAGACACTGAAACCACCTCTGGGTCTAGTGGGTAAGGGAGAGGAGAAGTGAATCCTTCGCCAGCTTACACCTGTCTGCTTTCAGAACGTCCCTGCCATCCATTCCTTCCCATCCACCGCGGCCCGTGGGGAAGCTCTCGGGGCCGATAGGGTTTCTGTCTGTTTCCTTTACACTAAGACTTCCTCCACTCTCCGGCGCTGCTCTAGACTCCACTGTCAGATGAGTCCTTGGGCTACTGATGGTTCGTGGGGATGTTTGGGGTCTGAATGGGGTGGGAGAGACTGTCCCCAACATGCCAGGGGCACCCAGGGAGCTCTTTCTAACACCACACGTTATCTCTCGTGATTATTGCCATTCTTCGCCTCCGTTCCATTGCTAATGGCGGAGTTCATACTTCAGGTTTGATGGGATACAATAAAAAGCAGATCACGGGGGACTTTTGAATGGTTCTGAGCATTTAAGTAAGAGTTATATGCCCCACACGCGTTCACCCTGGGCCTTTCATGCTCTGCCCAGCCCATGTTCCAACATTTATTACTGTTATGTTCCCAACACAAGCCTTTGGCCCTGCTGCATGGGACTGGATCAGCAAACACGCCCGCAGCTGTCCATCCCCAGGTCGATGCCCTGCCTCCCTTCCAGTTCCTTTTATCAAATTCTCAGCTGCTCACTGGGCTCCTGAGGGACTGAGCATTTCTGCCTCCCTGTTCTCGGAGCACATCTCTTATGTTGTCATCACCCTCTTAATGTCCAAGACAAGATGCTCTCCTGTCCTGTCGTTGGATGGAATTATGAAGAAGCAGGAATTGCGTCCTGCTACCCTGAACTCCAGGCCTGGTGCTGGGCACTGGGAGGGTGGCGTCCATCGTTCATGAGAGTCCGCGGCAGAGGAGTCTGAGGGTGGGCGGCTGCCCCCAGTGCAGACCCATGGCCTGCAGCTCAGAGCCAACTTGCTCCTCGCAGGCCTTTATTTCTACCTATAATGAGACACTCAGCATTTCTGACTTTTTATAATTTCTTTTGTCTGAAATCTCTTAAAAAGCTAATGCAGCGGTTCTCAACCTGTGGGTCGAGACAGGTTTGGCGGTCGAACGACCCTTTCACAGGGGTCGCCTAAGACCATCTTGCATATCAGATATTTACATCATGATTCATAACAGTAGCAACATTGCAATTATGAAGTAGCAACGAAAATAATTTTATGGTTGGGGGGTCACAACGTGAGGAGCTGTATTTAAAGGGCCAGAAGGTTGAGTACCATGGAGCTAATGTGTTTCTCTTTCTCTTGACAGCTGTGCCTCCCACCGGAATTATCCCTTCCATGAAGACTTTTGAAGCTGTGGGTGCCTCCTGCCGCCATTTCCTGCCTTGTTCTTCCTTCTTCATGTACGTAGTGTAGTGTGGCCATGTCCCTCACCACAGGACAGCCACTTGCAGTTGCCCAGCCAGGGCAAGGCCAGCCTGGTGTTGGGGCCAACGAGCATCTCAGTAATTAGAGTCTCTTCCTGTTTTTGCCCTTCTAGTCCAGGAAAGGTGCAACCTCGATACCCTTTCCTGACTAAGTTGAATCTACAAAGTGAAAATTAGTGCCACTAACAATGGGATTTTGGTTGCTTGGAACTGTAATCCTTTCAGCCAGAATTCTTCTTGCTCAAATAAAAAGTACTTTTGTGAGCTTGATGCTGTTCGTTTTGGCTTGGTTTGTTGAAATGATTCATCGCCTCTGTCCCACTTGACCTTCATATCATTGATCCCCACAAAGCAGGCCATTCAGCTCTGCGGCACCAATGAGGGCTTGGCACCTCTCCTTTTGGTGGGGAACCTTGAGCCCCATATTTTACCCAGTTAGCCTTAGGATGATGGGTTTCCCCAGCTGCACATTGGAGTCAGCTGGGGAGCTGGAAAGGCCAGTGATGTCTGGTCCTCGCCCTAGAGACGGGAGAGCGGCACATCTGGAGTTCGCATGCCCCCTGGGGTGCTAATGTGCAGGCCCGATGGGAGCCACAGCTTTAGGGCCAAGCCCGGATGTAAATCCACTGGTGATTTCACTTGTGAGTCCTGTTTACTAGTCAGTGCTGCTCACAAGGAACTGCTTTCATGAGCTCCTTTTCTACACTAGAGGGAAAGGCATCAATAACTGGTATCTGTCTTAGCTGGGGCTGCCACACGATATAGCACAGAAGGGCGCACTGAACAAGTTTATTTCTCACCGTCTGGAGCTGGCAGTAGGTCAGGGTGCCCGCCTGGTCGGTTCCCAGAGGGCCACTTCCCGGCCAGTAGACAGCTCCTCCTCACTGTGTCTTCACGTGACAGAGAAGGATGAAGGCTTTAAAAGGGGTACAAGCCTAACCGGTTTGGCTCAGGAACTCAACGGTCCTGGGTTCGATTCCAATCAACGGCATGTACCTTGGTTGTGGGCACATCCGCAGTAGTGTGCAGGAGGCAGCTGATCAATGTTTCTCTCTCATCGATGTTTCTAACTCTCCTCCCTTCCTCTCTGTAAAAAAATCAATAAAATATATATTTTTTAAAAATATATTTTTTACTTTTACAAATGTTGCTTTTTATTATCCTATCTAATAAAAGAGTAATATGCAAATTGACCATCACAAGATGGCTTCCCCCATGTGGTCAAAGATGGCCAGCAAGGGGGGGCACTTGGGAGGGACCCAGGCCTGCAGGGGAGGGCAGTTGGAGGGGGAACCAGGCCTGC
>PVJC01035456.1:0-18262 GCA_004026665.1 Murina feae
TGCGCGCGCCTCCGTACCTCTGTGCTTTGCTTCCGCCACTCCTCTGAGTCTCAGACTCTTCTCTGGTTGTGGGATTTTCACTCAGCCAGCCATCCTGTGGGTGCGAGTGGTGTCCGTGTGTTCTTTTCGTGGTTTTTCTGAAATAGTTGTTCACAGCTGCATATACGGTGTCTACCCTATGCCGCCATCTTGTTTCTCCGGTTTGGTATCCTTTCAATCTGGGTCCATTCAGTCTGGTTTGTAGCTTGAAGGGCGCTCTGTTGCCTCCGGTGGTGACCTGTCTAGCAGCAGGTGTTTGTGCTCAGAAATCCTGTTTCAGACCAGCATTGGAGCCACCAAGGGTTCTATGTCAGTGCTTTGGGGTTTTGTGCTCTTCTTGAACCTTCTCAGACTAAATGAGAAGCTAGTTCATTGGAAATACTCCTGAACACATTTTTGTGCCTGGGGAGGTTAGTTTCCACATGAGAGTGAGTGGGTGGCTCTACCAGCGGGGCTGGGCATATAGAGAGACTGTTGCCCGCTGCTGCCCTGTGGGTCCCTGCCTTTGATGGGGCAGTGTCCCTGTGAGCCAGCCAAGTCTTAATGACCTGGTGGGTGACCTCACTTAGCGTGAGGGGAGAGGTCCTCAGGGTCTTTGTGTCTGCTTGAAAGAATCTACTGTCTGCCCCACGAAGTGACCCTCTTCCATAAAAGTAGAGGAAATAGAGATTACTTCTCAGGCAGGTTCTGTGCGGGAGGGAGAGGCTTACTTGGTCTTGCATTAGTTTTAAAACTTTAGCCTTCTGATCATTGCTTTTATTTCGCTCTCTAGTATGCCCCCCCCCCCAGCTTCACCCTGGCACCGAAGATATTTTCCTTTGCATTGTTCTTTGTTCTGTGAGGGCCCTGGCATGGCCTTCTGGGACTGACATTGATTCAGCATCGTTAATATCAGTTCTTGGATCTGACCTAGCAATGTGGGAGAGTTTTATTTTAGCAAAGGTGGGTTTGGTTTGTTGACAAAGGGAGCAATTTCTCAAGCTTTATAAATAAGATAATAACACTTATGCTTTTTAAAGAAATACCAGCAGAATGGGTTTCCTGAGACGGATCTTCAGGAGTTCCTGAAGGAATGTAATAGCCAAGAGGAGTATCAGAAAGAGTCCTCAGCCTTCCTGCCCCGCATCTGCTGTCTGAGGAGGTCGGTATTGGGTTTAATCAGGTCCCCATGCTCCTGAGAGGAGCTGTTCTGCTGCCTTAACAAAGAGTACTTCCCAGGTGCACACTACACTCAGAAATCAGCTTGTCGTGGGGAAGAACCCATCTTCCCTCCCACTGAAATAAGCTTTAGAAATAAATTCTAATAAAACAGGGTAGAAAGCTACATGACATGGTTGGACCCTCGTGAGGATGTTACGAGACTATTATGAGAAGGCCTGAATTATGTCCCTCAAGTCAAGAGTGAACTCTAATGTGGCCAAAGTAAGATATATATATTGGATTTCAGAGAGGAAGGGAGACGGAGAGAGAAACATCAATGATCAGACAGAATTATCGATGAGCTGCTTCCTGCATGCCCCACACTGGGGGTTGAGCCTGCAACCTGGGCATGTGGAACCGTGACCTCCTGGTTCACAGGCTGACGCTCAGTCACTGAGCTGTACATGTCAGGGAACACTCTTAATTTTAGAGGTGGAGCTCTTGGAATGTCAAGGTCATTTTCCCTTTTCACAATATGTGGTACAGATAACTCCTCTTGACCAGAGCAGGAACCCTGCCTGAAAGGAGGTTGTACATGTCAGCGGCTGGAAATGCATGTCAGTAGCTCTTCGGTGACAAACTGCACTTTGCTCGCTGTTCATCAGGACACTTAAGAAAATGGTCTAGACCAGCGATGTTCAATCATTTTCATCTCCTGGCACACATAAACTTAATTACTAACATTCCACAGCACATCAAAAAATATCTTTTGCCGGTCTGACAAAAAAAGGTATAATTTTGCTTCATTCATACCAGATGGCTACTGTGTTGACTGTTGTCATTTTTTAAATTTGACAATTTAAGGGAAAAGAGGTTCCTGACTAAATAGTCAGGTATTGCCTGTTTTTTTAAAAATTCTTGCGGCACACCGTTTGAAAATCGCTGGTCCAAACCTCAGTGGCAAAGCCTCCACGTGGTGGTTTGGGGACGAAATTGGGGGTCAGATGAGGATAGGATATCTAATTGTACAGATGTCTGTTTTCATCTCCAGTAAGGGTAGCGGGCTCTTAGCTCAAAGTATCCGCTATCCGTGTTTTTTGAGAAAGATTCTCTAAACCAAATTTTTGAAGAAAGATGGGGAACATAATTGCTGCTTAAAAACCACAGGCTATATTTCCTGCTAATCAATCCATACGGCATCTTGGGATTTGAAATGATCTGGTTGAAGCATTTCCAAAGAATGTCTGGTAAATATGAAATGAAGTCTTCTGAGAAGAGTTAAGTTTTTAAAATCACATTTTATCCTTTCAGAGCATTAAATTGTTCCCATGAAAACTGAGATAAAGGAAAATTAATTTTCTTAATAGGCAGCTACTTCCTAAGAGGCATCTTGTACAAGGAAAGTCTCCCCAAGTTGCTTTTCTAATATATAGCTGTACAGAACAAAAAAAGAAATTATCTTAGAATGTAGTTGTGAATTCTGGAGAGTAATCTATGGGTTTTTGGTGTTTGATTTATTTATTTTTTGATGTTTGCACCATAAAAAGCCCCAGGAGGTTGTTAAATGTACAGCCTCATGGAATAAGTAATAGATGTAAGAGGTGAACTTGAAGATTAGCTAATCCGGTTGGGTCTGATTGCTGGGGAGAAATATCAGCAGTTTGCCCGAAGATGTGCTAGGGGCTGTTGAGAAGATGCCTGATGCAAAAGGAGGGACAGGCCCATCTTAAAGAAAGAATTAAATGGAACAGGAGAGTCCACCAAAGGAAATCTACTGAAAAACGGGGATGTTGGAGGTTTTGAAAAAAGAGGATATCAAAAATGAAAACAGGAGTGGCTATTACCAAAAGAAATTATGGGTGAAATCAGCTAGAACAGCTTTAGCCAAGTAATCAAATCAAAGCCTAGATCTGAGGGGCTTTTGATGGACCTTGCAGAGAGTAAATGAAGAACATAGGGCCTGATGAAGGAAATGGTTTATACTTGGCCTTGAGACTAAGTGATGGCTTTGATTCCATAAAAAATTATGTTTACCTAGGTATATCTAAAGGCTAGGAGCCAAAGAGTGGAATAAAATTGAGGGAGGCTATGAATGGAGAGTAAATATTGGAGAAAGACCTCACTGAGAAACCCAAGGAATTAGGAAGGGCATTGTGAGTATTGGTGTGCGGGCCCCCTCTCAGGGGCCATGACAGACAGCAGTCCAGCAGCTGCCACAAATGGATTCTCAATCATTGACGGAGCCTTTAGTCTGATCATTAGAAGCCCTGGGTTTTCATTTTGGACCCTGCCAGTTATCAAATGTGTCCCATGACCCCTCCTAAAGCTCTTGGTTCCTCATGTCATGAGGGTGAACAGATGACCTTTAACATAATGTGGTTCCTTGGAAAGATGTGCTTGGTTGAACAGATGCAGAATTTACCTTTAGCCTTCTCTACTGCAGTGAAGGATAGTCTGCGGTTCCAGGCATTAAGAAGGCTTGTCAAGGAAAGGAGATGGAGGGTCCCAAAGAGGTAGACAGCGCCTCCAAGTTGCCAAAAGCATCGACTCAACCAAAAATAATGTCAAATGCCCTTAATTTTTTCCCTTTTTTTATGTTCCACTTTTATGTTAGCATGTTGATAACCTATGCATGCCTAGAATATGAAGTGTTTCTGTTCCTTCCCAAAGGTTTTTGAGTCATAATCTCATTTCTCCTTCCCGATTCCCCTTTTTTGTTGTAGGAAAGAAAGTGATGACCACTTGATATTTACTAACTAAAATCCTCCTGCCAAAAATAATCGAGTCCCGGCCTCCTTATCCAGTGACAATGCAGAGGCACCCCGAATGGCTTGGACCAGCATGTCCAGCATACTGATGTTTAGTGTGGAGTGGGAAAGGGGACTGACTGTCAGCTGGCTGACCACAACTGCAGTTCCAAAGCTCCTTTTTATACGCTTGGATGATGAAGCATAGACCAGAGGCAATTACTGGGCATTAGTGCAATAGATTAGAGATAATGAAATTCTTTTAATTTATGACATGACAATAATAGGATGCAAAAAAAAAAAATCACACAACGGTCTTTAAAACCACACATTGAAAGGTGTGTGTTTTTATCCTCAGATAGGGGTTTGTTTTAAAAGTGATTCTTGGCTTAGAAGTCTTAAGTCATGGTCTGCACAGAGATGAAGTTGGTTGCAATATCAAATTATAGACTCAAGCTGGAAATCTATTCGGCCATTTAAAGATGACATTTTAATCAACAGAAAGACTTCTTGGCCTGTTTTCCTGTGGTTTTCTTCTGTATGATATGAAGCAACCATGAAATGAATAGTGAGATGAATAGGAAACAGCTTTTGTTTGTGCTAATTGTTAACTGTACACATGACACGTGGAAGTAAACCATAGCAGAGCTCATTCATGTTGGCAGACTCCACCGGGCTGGGGATTTACCCTTGTAAAGCAAGGGAAGATGGCATTTTTTACCTAAATAAATTTATTTTTATCATAATATATGGAATTACTAGTTGTATTTTTTTTAAATGTAAACTCTCTTAACATATATCTAGTGAAAAAAACATGTCACATCGTGTCTCTGGTCTCCCAAAGGGATTTCCCATTTTCTTAAAAGCAGCAGGGATGTGGGAGTTAACATATAGAAGTTACTTAATAAATATTTATGACAATGACTGCAGAGATTAAGATCACTGTGTACATAGTTTTATTTCATACTTGAGCTATCTCATGGGTCAACTATTTTAAAATTATTTGTGAAGAGTAGAATTTGAATTAAACAGAACCCTCATCTCAGGGCTCTCTCTCTCCCCCGCCTGCCCCTCCCTGTCAAGCCCCTACTAGATGTTCCATCTTATGCCCCTTGTCCTTCTCCTTGTCCCTACACTTTCTCCATGTGGTTGCACTAAGACTAGGCCGTGAAAATCATCCAGTTAATACTGTTAAAGTGTATATAAATTGAGTGACTTGGGTGTACACACAGAATACTTTACTAACATTATAATTTTAATTAACTTTTTTCTTACAAAAAATAATGTCAGGAGTTATATTTTCCTTTTGAACTAATGAGCCTTTAACTGGTGTTTCTGCAGTCAGCTGCACGACTCTAGATTCAGGTATGCAATTCGATCGCTTATTTCTGAGTGTACCCCCAATACTTAATTTGTCTCTGAATAGAGTTGCTATTCAAGTCTTTCCAGTAATCTGCAGCCGTGACTGCCATTTGAATAGAAGATTAATGATGGTCTTCCACGCTCATGTTTTTCTTTTATGGGCTTTCATGTTTCCTTTATTTTCTTTTCCCCCTCCAGTGGGACATAATACTTTCAGGAAGAAAAACCTTTTTTTCATGGTTACCCTGGGTCTATGCAACATTTTTTTCTCTCTTTTTAATAAATTTAAATGTGTCACTTCCCCAACTGTATTTTCTGTTCAAATTTTATTGAACAACTAGAGACCTGGTGCATGAATTTCGTGCACAGGGGGTGGGGTGGGGGGGTCCCTCAGCCCGGCCTGTACCCTCTCCAATCCAGGACCCCTTGGGGGATGTCTGACTGCCTCTCGCAATCCAGGACCGCTGGCTCCTAACCACTCACTTGCCTGTCTGCCTGATTGCCCCTAACCCCTCTGCCTGCCTGCCTGATTGGCCCTAATCCCTCTGCCTACCTGCCTGATTGCCCCTAACCACCTCTGCCTGTCTTATCACTCCTAACCACCTCTGCCTGCCCTAACCACCTCTGCCTGTCTTATCACCCCTAACCACCTCTGCCTGCCTGCCTGATTGCCCCTAACTGCTCCCCTGATGGCCTGATCACCCGTAACTGCCTCTGCCTTGCCCTGCACCTGGGACCCAGGATTCCTTCCTCCAGCTGGTCACAGGCACCCAGGACCCAGGCTTTTCTCCCTCTGGCTGGCTGCAGGCACCCAGGACTCGGGCCAGCTTCACCTGGGCTGGCCACAGCCATAAGGGACAGTTTGCAGGTGGCTTTGCCTGGGCCACAGCAGCAGGCGTTTGCTCCTGGGATCATGGGGCAGGTGTCCCTCTCCTGGGCTGTAGCCTGGCTGGTCCCCATTCTTCTCTCACGAGCTCTTTTGTACCTGGGTGGTCCCTATTCCTCTCTCCCCAGTGTTGAGTGTCTAAGTCATTAAAGCATTACGGTGTGAGGGCATGATGACCATTTGCATATTAGCTCTTTAGTATATAGGACTAGAGGCCTGGTGCACAAAAATTTGTGCACTCGGGGAGGGGGGTCCCTCAGCCCGGCCTGTGTCCTCTCGCAGTCTGGGACCCCTCAGGGGATGTCTATCTGCCAGCGGGGAGCAGGCCTAAGCTGCAGTCGGACATCCTTAGCACTGCTGAGGAGGTGGGAGAGGCTCCCACCACCACTGCTGTACTGGCAGCCATCAGCCTGGCTTGTGGCTTAGCAGAGCTCCCCCTGTGGGAGCACACTGACCACCAGGGGGAAGCTCCTGCATTAAACATTTTCCCCCTGGTGGTCAGTGTGTATCATAGTGACCAGTCATTCCCAGTAGTTCTACTGTTAGGGTCAATTTGCATATTACCCTTTTATTATATAGGATAGAGGCCTGGTGCATAGGTGGGGGCCGGCTGGTTTGCCCTAACGGGTGTCCCAGATCAGGGTGGGGGTCCCGCTGGAGTGCCTGCCCAGCATGGGTGAGGGGCTGAGAGCCGTTTTCAGGCTGGCCACAGCCCCTTCAGGGAGGAGGGTCCTGCTGGGGTGCCTGGCCAGCCTGGGTGAGGGGCTGAGGGCTGTTTTCAGGCTGACCACATCCCCTTCAGGGGCGGGGGGGGGTCCTGCTAGGGTGACTGGCCAGCCTGGGTGAGGGGATGATAGCTGTTTGCAGGCTGGCCACAGCCCCTTCAGGGTGGGGGGTCTTGCTGGGGTGCTTGACCAGTCTGGGTGACGGGCTGATGGCTGTTTGCAGGCTGGCCACAGCCCCTTCAGGGTGGGGGGTCCTGCTGGGGTTCCTGGACAGTCTGGGTGAGGGGCTGATAACTGTTTTCAGGCTGGCCAAGCCCCCCAGTGGGGACTCTCACCCCATGAGAATGTGGCTATCCTGGGTGAGGGGCTGATAGCTGTTTGCAGGCTGGCCACGGCCCCCAATGACCCAAGCTCCCAGCGAGGCTGGCTGGAAGCAGGTTATCTGGGATTGATTTATCTTCTATAATTGAAACTTTGTTGCCTTGAGCAGAGGCCACAGCCAGCCAGGGCAGGCTGGAAGCTTGGCTTCCTCCATCACAGGGGCAACCAAGCCTCCTGCTTGCTCCAGCTCTGTGGTTGCCGGCCACCATCATGGTTGGGTTAATTTGCATATAGTTGCTCTGATTGGCTGGTGGGCATGTCTTGGGATGTAGCAGAGGTGCAATTTGCATGTTTCTCTTTTATTAGGTTATATGTTGTCCTCATAACTCTGCTAATAGACAGTTAATAGACACTTCTGGGACAAACCATTTTCTCTCCGACCCTAAGCTTCTACTTGGAGAGTTCACTGTGAAAGTTAGGAGACATATTCCTTCTACCTACTGACTTCATTTTTGGATCTCCAACTCCTATAGAATGTACATTCTTGGTTGGCAATGACACCCTTTAAACCAGATGCAACATCCTTAAGCTCATTGACTGGAGGTGGTGGAAAATAACATCTAGACAGACTTCAGTTAAAATTTGGCTTATCCTTTAGCTTTGTGGCCCTGAGCAAGTTCTTTTCTGCTTGGAAGTGGCAAGGATAAACCTGTGGGATTGGCATTTAGGTCAAATAACTCATGCAAAGCCTGGTATTGAATTGAACCCTGAGCCATTCTTTCCTTTTAATTTTCTGCCATGTTGCTATGCAGGTTCCGTAGGACCACGGAATAGTGAAGACATGAAGACATTTAGTATGCACCCCATCTGCCTGAGCTCCTATCTCACTTCTACTCTCTGAATCCCCTTGCATAGGTCATACCAGGCTTCAGTTTCCTCATCTGTAACATGAGGATTGTGAGGATTAAATGACAAAACATTAAGTGTGTAGAAGTGGCCACAATTCATAAGTGCTCAATGAATATTAGATCTTTAAAAAGCTTTTCTTTCATTGTCTACAACTGTGCAGATCTATTCACCTGGACCAGCCAGGGAGATCTTTACTTCATAATGAGCTCGCCACACACGTTGGTGAACTTTGTTCTAGTTAGGACTTTCTGTGTGCAAGTGTCTCACATCTAATTCTGTCCTGTGGCAATAATCAGCTCAGCTGTCAAAGGCTTGCACTTAGCTGTGGAGGGGCAGAGACATGAACAGCCTAAGTGTCCTGTCATTGGGGATAAAGCTGTCAATTCTGATGGGAGGCTTAGGGTCTCTAGTGTGCACAAGGTGTCAAAACCCTAGTCCTTCACCCTGGGCAAAATCTCCATTCTCTACTAGAAGCCCATTGTTTTAACCAAATGTGAGGTAGCAAATGAAAAAGTGAGAGAGGGTGTCCAGGTAAAGCTCTTAGTGAGACTCAAATCACTGCTCCCCAGAGTCAGTATCATAACAACAGAGGAGTTCCTGACCCGGTGGAGGCCTCGGGGCAGAATATCAGGTCTAGGAAAAGCACAGCAGCCCAGCCTTTTGATGTAGGGGCACATGGTCAGTCACCCTCTAGTGCCTGAGGACCTCCCTGTACAAGTAGCCCAGCACTGTCACTGAAATTCAGGGGGCTCTATAGCCACTGGGAAGTATGTTCAATGAATGGCTATGATGGTCTTGACCACAGATTGTTCCTGTCAATATAAAGAGCTGTGATGCTTGAAGATATGATTCCATTTGAGTGGTGGACACATAATGCAATATACAGATTATGTGTCATAGAAATGTACACTTGAAACCTATGTGATCCTATTAACCAATGCCACCCCAATAAATTCAATTAAAAAAAGATGACTCTAGCTATCTGAGAAATTCAACTGGGCCCACCACTTACTCTAGTAAAACTACATGACTAGACCCCGTTTTACTCAGATCTGTTTCACCTTTAATTTTGTATAAGTTGAGCAAATTTTATTTTGCTACTCCTGACTAGACATTTGAACATCTCAACCACAGTAGTCCAATGATGCTGAGTCTTTCTCTACTGAACATCTAGAATTTCACACTACTTGTGAAAATTGCGTGGGGTCGCTCTGTGTGACAGGTGAATGAGACCCTCACACATGCCACTCTAAGCACAGCACTCAGATTTTAGGCACTGGAGGAAGGACAGGGAACCATAGGCACAGGATTGGGAAACTGGTGATTTGACATGTTGGATTAAGTCCTGAGTGCCTTCACTTTCCCTTTTCCCCACTTGAGATACCCTGGGCTCTGGATATTGACCATAAGTAGGGCTAGCTTTGTGGCTCTGTAACCTGTGTGTTCCAAAGCACCCGCACTTGGTTTAAGGCTCTGCTGGCACAGTCTTGCAAATTTTAATAGTTTTTTTTTTTAGTAAGGCATCCCCCTCCCCCAGTTTCAATATCAGAAAATGTTCAGTGGAGCTTTTGCTTGAGGAAGTTATTTTTCTACTGTTATGCAGCAAATTCTGATTATAAGAAAATATAACTCAGTGAGTAACTCAGTAATTAGAATATGCCCTTTTAGGGAAAGGCTAGGAAATCAGCATTGTACTTTTTCTTTAAAACAATTTAAATGTAATAAAAAGAAAGTGTGAATCTGAGTAGGAATTGCTTTTGAACAGACATTTGTATACAGCAGTCTCTGTCCGCATAAGTGGCCATGAGCTTCTTCCTAACTCAGAAAAAAGTGCAGATTAAACTGTGGTTGGAGATATTGATCAATATAGTTTCCATATTGCCCATGTGGACAGGTTGAGTTCTGGGCTGCGTAATCCCTGCCCCTTCCCCACTCCTGCCCCGCTTCCTACCCCCACCCCATGCCCTACCTCCCATTGATGCTTAGCCTCACTTTATGGCTTCTCGTTTAATGTTTTTGCCTTGACAGAGAATCAGCTAAAGGTGGTTCACTTTCTAAACTCAAGTACATTTGTCCAGTTGCCATGTGACCTCTGACCTTGCACAGAAAAATCCTTTGGGATCTGCTGCACATATGGACTTCCCAGCATTCTCTCCCAGCTCTCTACAGCCATTTGCGTTCAGCATGAAGGACCTGTCTTTGAACAGTAACCTGTAGAATTGCTCAACATGCTGTATTGGAGAAAATAACCTGTTAACACTGGGAAGGCTTCAAATCAACCAAATCTCAAAATAGACACTCAAGTTGTTAGGGAAAGCAGTACAGTTCATGGTTGTTCTACCATGGGCTCGTTTACAGCAAATGCTGCTGCAAACCGGTGGGTAAAAATAATGGCAAATGTTTCTCTGGCCATCTGTCTGTGCCGGAGAACCAGGGAGGGAATGAGAGGCTAAATGAGTTACAGATGAACATTTGCTCACCACCTCACATAACAAGGGCAGCAAAACTCTGACTTTCTAAAGACCCCTGGGAGCTATTGACTGCAGTGAATGGGAGAGACAATTTATTAGTGTGATGTATGTTTCTTAGTTTCTAATGACACATAAGTTATCCCATGAGCCACAATACATATGGTTTAAAGAGAATTTTAAATGGAAGCCATTTTTTTTTTCTGGCAACACTAATTGCCTAGCAGCAGTAAATTACTCATCCCCCGCTGCCTGTGGCCTACGGTCATCACTCTCTCCTGGATGCCCCCCAAGAGGAATGTTTGCTCTGACAAAAGGAATTTACATCCTCACTTAGGAGCCTGCTATGTAGGTCTACAGAAGGAGGGTGAGTTAATAGTGCCTTTCAGACTCTGCCCCCTGCATTCCTGCCATCCTGCCTGTGTTGTCTATGGTAAGAGGACAGAGAGTTGGGTCTCCTTCGGGTCTCCTTCGCTCTTGGTTGCCCTGGGGGGAAAGTAGGTAGCTCCTGCCTGCCTGGAGTATACATTAAGGCCTCCTGAAGAAAACTAGATAATGCTAGGTATGAGACTTGAATAAGATACTGTATTTGACCAGATGGCCAAGGTGTGTGTGTGGGGGGGGGGGGGGGGGGGGGAGCTTTCTAGATAAAAGGAACCCTGCAGCAAAGGCCTGGATGTCTGCAAGAGAACCCAGAAAATGACAGAAAACTAGAGAAGTGACAAGAGAAGGCCATAAGGACTGTGAATACCGTGGGAGAGTTTTAGGCCTGGGTGCTACATGACCGGGAAAGGCAGAATTGTGAGGGATGGAAGGGGTGGGATGAGCTAAGCAGGGACATCAGATACAAAGCTGCTGCAATCATTCAGATTAAAAAAAAAAAAGAAAAGACTGATGCTATAACTCTATAATTAAACACAATAACAAAAACAATGAAAAATTTGCCTGAAAACTGTCTCTAAAGAAAATACCAGATCTCGCATATATGTTTGATCTATTTGCACATATGTATATATTTTCTTTATTAAAAGACTTTTCAGCTAAATACTCTGTCATTTTCTTGAGAGTTCATGCTTTGGACTATGCATTTAGGTGAGAGAGTCTCTTTTCATCACTTTTATTATTGAGAATTATACTTCTTAGGATGAATGGATCAAATGCATTTTTCTATCACATCAGTCATTCTCCATCCCACGTATTTAAAAGAAGCTTATCCAAGACTTCCTGTTTCTGCATCATCCCTCCCCATCCATTCTTTACATGCCCATATTCTGAAGAACTGACCTTGGCCAGCCACAATTTGTGTCTATACAGGTGGTGAGACTAGTGGGTGTAAGTGCTAACAAAGCCAGCCCGATGTCTGTAGTCTGAAGCTTACAGATCAGATGGAGACTTTGTGAGATGTCCATCCTCCCAGCTCCTCCCCATGACCAGCATCAGGATTTGGGTGTGAGATTCCAGAGGTTCAGAGCTCAGTGTGGCCGCTGGGGAAAGGAGGGTGGATAAGGAAGCACACAGAGGTGCTGTGTCTTCTGTCTCCCTAAGGCTGGGCAGTGTGTGCGGGTACAGGAGGTTGAGGGCTAGGGCACAGGGAGGTGAACTGACTGAGGGGCTCTGAGAAAGGATTGCATGGTGCTGCCCCCACGGCCTTGCTATGGAGGGTGGTAGTGAATGTAGCCATGTTAGAGGCTTGCTCCTGCCCAGGTAGACAGAGATGGGGGCCAGGACAGAGAGGGTGGCATGGCCCCCGCCTCACAAATGTTCACAGCAGGTAGCTCAGAGGGTAAGTTACTGAGACAGAAATGGGTACAAACCAAGTGGGCTAGTATCATCAACCAGTATCACCAGGAATGTGTCTTAAAAAGATAACTAGTCATCACCTTCCAGCCATGGGGCCAAATAAATTCCAGATGTGTTAAAAATGCCAGTGTGAAAAACCCAGCCTGTGAACACGGAACTAGAAAAACAGACGAACAGAAGCAGAGGACGGCTTTCTGAGTTTAGAGCTACAAATAAACCATCAAATAAAAATCAGATTTACTACATAAACATGAAAAATTTCAGAGAATTAGGAATGTAAACAACATGTTTAAAGTGTACCAGGAAAAAATAAGTGCGGCATATCTGAGTGGCTTTGTACTTTTACTTTATGAGGAACCATCACAGGGTCCTGGAGGGTCACCCCATGGCAAGGACTAAATTTTCTGTGTCTCTGAATTTCATGCAAGGCTCTTGGAAGGTAGCAAGCACTCAAAGTTGTATAATTTTATACGCCATATTTGGTTGAGTCCCTACTATGTACACGTATTATTGCTACTCATCCCAACTAATTTAGAGCATATGTATCAGGATTCCATTTACCAAAGAGAAAAACTGAGCACAGAGTAGGTGGCAGAGCCTGGCTTTAAATTCAGAGCTTGTGACCCCAAGGTTTCCCCCCCCCGCCACACTTTCCCTGTCAGCCTGCTAAATAATACTCACTGAGTAGAATTAAATGGCAAGAAAAAAATGTTTGACCTACTGAATGAGAAATGTGACTTCTATTTTCAAACCTTGTAAAGCAGCATTCCTTGAACTCACACAAGCTGGTGCTAAAGAGAAAGAATCCGTATCTTCACGGGGGAGTGGAAAGGTCCATAGAAGGTCCCAGCTTTAGCACTAAATTCCCAAGTGGTTTAGACGAGTTGTGAACCTGCCCGAGCCCAGAATCCTCATCTGTAATACAAGGATAATAAAACTGAGAGTCTAGAGAGGTGAACTAACTTGTCCAAGGTCGCACAGTGGTAACCACCAGAGCTGGGACTCAGACCCAAGCAGTCCATCTTTAGAGCTGGATAGTTCACAAGGTTGATATAATGTCTAGAACAGCGGTTCTCAACTTATGGGTCGCGACCCCTCTGGCGGTCGAATGACCCTTTCACAGGGGTCGCCTAAACACTTCCTGCATATCAGATATTTACATTATGATTCATGACAGTAGCAACATTGCGGTTATGAAGCAGCAACGAAAATAATTTTATGGTTGGGGGTCACCACAACATGAGGAACTGTATTAAAGGGTCGCGGCATTAGGAAGCTTGAGAACCTCTAGTCTAGAAGATGATGGATATAAGCAAGCTTTGAAAAGAATCAACTGGACAGGCTGGGGAATGGAGAAAAACTTAAAGTTATGAGACTTAATTTTTTTTTTTTTGATGCAAGAATTGTGAAAGCCAGAGCTTGATAGAGACATCACAGATATTTGACCTAGCTATCTATTTTTAAATTTTATAGCTTAAAATGTACACTGGCAGACTGATCATGCCACCTTCAACCCTGTTATGTAAACCAGCATGATAGTGCTGATTAATGAATCAAAATCAACAAGGCCACATTTAGAATCTTATCTAGCCCGCCTCTTAAAAGAAAAAGAAAAGCGATAATTGCATCCCCTGGCATGTGCAATAATGAATCACCAACTAACTGTGATGGAAAGAAGATAGTCACCCCATAAAACCTCAACCCAGCGCCTCTGTCCTCACTGTGGCCCAAAGCCAGGAAAGTGGGTGTTAATAATGTGTTTTAATATTGCTCATGTACTTTTCATGCCTCAGTGCAGTATTTGATCATTGACAAAGTCAGCAGTTGTATGCACATCTCAATTCGTGTATCTTTCGGGAAATGCCCTTCATATCCTCTGTCTCTCTAATTTATTTTTCTGAGCCCTTTGAAAGTTGGTTGAATATATGATGCCCCTTTATGCCTTCATACTTCAGTGTGTTGTTTCCCAAGATCAAGAACAGTCTCTTACAAAAATTACAGAACGATGATCAAATTTGGGGAATTTAATATTGATGCAATGCTTTTGCAGCCCATAATTCAATTTCAACAATTGTTGCAATAATTCTCTTCACAGCATGCTTTACTCTACGGTACAGGACCAATCAAGGCTCACTTCCTAAACCCTTTCTTTGTCTTTATGTCTTTATGACACTGAGATGTTTGAAAAATACTGGCCATTATTTTGCATAGAGCTCGTCAATACGAATGTGTTGACCTTTCCTCCTGATTAGATTAACGTAATGCATTTTAGATGTGAACACCACAGAAACATCGCCATGTGCTCTTCAGTGCAACATATCCAGGGGAACATGACATTGGTGCCCCTCACCAATGGGTGATATTTGATTGCCCAGGCATGATGTTGTCTGGTATCCATCATTCTGGTGGCCATAACCATACTGCTAACCCTAACCCTAATCCTAACCCTGACCCTAACACTATCCTGGACAGAGACATAACCCTAACCCTAACCCTAACCCTAACCCTAACCCTAACCCTAACCCTAACCCTAACCACAACCCTACCCTAACCCTAACACTATACTGGACAGAGAAAAAACCCTAACCCTAACCCTAACCCTAACCCTAACCCTAACTCCAACCCTAACCCTAAAAATATCCTGGACAGAGACATAACCCTACCCTAACCCTAACCCTAAACCTAACACTATCCTTGACAGAGACATAACCCTAACCTTAACCCTAAACCTAAGCCCAACCCTAATCCTAACCCTACCGTAACCCTAACACTATCCTGGACAGAGAAATAACCCAAATCCTAAACCTAACCCTAACCCAACCCCTAACCCTAACACTATCCGGGACAGAGACATAACCCTAACCCTACCCCGAACCTGAACCCTAACACTATCCTGGACAGAGACATAAGCCTAACCCTAACTCTAATCCTAACACTGTCCTGGACAGAGACATAACCCTAACCCTAATCCTAAACCTAACCCTAGCCCTAACCCTAGACCTAACCTTAGCCCTAACCCTAACCCTAACCCTAACCCTAACCCTAACCCTAGTCCTAACTCTAACCCTAAACCTAACACTAGCTCTAACCCTAACCCTAACCCTAGCCCTAACCTTAACCTTATCCCTAACCTTAACCTTAGCCCTAACCTTAACCCTAACCTTAGCCCTAGCTCTAACCTAAAACATAGCCCTAATGTTAACCTTGGCCCTAACCCTAACCCTAACCCTAACCCTAACTGTAGCCCTAACCCTAACCCTAACCCAAACACTAGCCCTAGCCCTAACCCTAACCCTAGCCCTAGCTCCAACCTCAAACTTAGCCCTAACCGTAACCTTAGCCGTAACCCTAACCCTAACCTTAACCCTAACCCTAGCCCTAACTTAAACCATAGCCCTAACCTTAACCTTAGCCCTAACCCTACCCCTAACTCAAACACTAGCCCTAGCCATAACAGTAAACCTAACCCTAACTCTAACCCTAGGCTAACCCTAACCCTAGCCCTAGCGCTAACCCTAACCCTAACCCTAACCCTAACCCTAACCCTAGCCCTAACCTAACCCTAACACTAGGCCTACCTCTAACCTTAGCCCTAACCCTGACCCTAACCCTAACCCTAACCTTAACCTTAACCCTAAAAATATCCTGAACAGAGACATAACCTTCCCCTAACCCTAACCCTAAACCTAACATTATACTGGACAGAGACAAAACCCTAACCCTAACCCTAACCCTAAGCCTAACCCTAACCCTAACCCAAACCCAAACCCTAAACCTAACACTATCCTGGACGGAAACATAACCCTAAACCTAACCCTAAACCTAACACTAACCCTAAACCTACCTCGAACACTAACACTATCCTAGACAGATACATTCTGGACAGAGCCATAACCCTAACCCTAACCCTAACCTGAACCCTAACAATATCCTGGACAGAGACATAACCTTAACACTAAACCTAAGACTAACCCTAACCCTAACCCTAACCCTAAACCTAACCCTAACCCTAGTCCTAACCCTAACCCCAACCCAAGCCCTAGCCCTAACCCTAGACCTAACATTAGCCCTAACGCTAACCCTAACGCTAACCCTAGTCCTAACTCTAACCCTAACCTAACCCTAAAACAAGCTCTAACCCTAACCCAAACCCTACCCTAACCCTAACCCTAGCCCTAGCACTAAACCTAACCCTAAACCTAACCCTAACACTAACCCTAACCCTAACCTTAAGCTAACCCTAACCCGAGCGCTAACCCTAGTCCTAGCCCTAACCCAAACTCGAACTCTAAACGTAGCCCTAACCCTAACCCTAAACCTAACCTAACCCTAACACTAGCCCTAACTCTAACCTTAGCCCTAATCCTAACCCTAACCCTAACCCTAGAACTAGCCTTAACCCTAACTCGAACATTAACACTTGCCCTAACCCTAAACTTAGCCCTAATCCTAACCCTAACCCTCACCATAGCCCTAACCCTAATCCTAACCCTATCCGTAACCAGAGCCCTAACTCTAACTCTAACCGTAATCCTAACCCTAACCTTAACCCTAAACATAACCCTAAACCTAACCCTAGCCCTAGCCCTAACCCAAACCCTAGCCCTAATCCTAAACCTAGCACTACCCCTAACCATAACCCTAACTCTAATCCTAGCCCTTATCCTAAACTTAGCCCTAATCCTAACCCTAACCCTAACCCCTAACCCTAACACTAACCCTAACCCTAGCACTAGTCCAAACCCTAACACTAAAGCTAACCCTAACCCTAAACCTAACTCTAGCCAAACCCTAAACTTAGCCCTAACCCTAACCCTAACTTTAGTGCTAACCCGAACCCTAACTCTAACCCAAGCCCTAACTTTAACCTTAGCCCTAATCCTAACCTGAACCCTAACCCTAGCCCTAGCCCTAAACCTAACCCTAGCCCTAGCTCCACCCTCAAACTTAGCCCTAACCATAAACTTAGCCGTAAACCTAACCCTAACCCTAACCCTAGCCCTAGCCCCAACTTAAACCATAGCCCTAACCTTAACCTTAGCCCTAACCCTACCCCTACCCCTTATCCTAGCCCTAGCCATAACTCTAAACCTAACCCTAACCTTAAACCTAGGCTAAACCCAACCCTAACCCTAACCCTAACCCTAACCCTAACTCTAACCTTAGCCCTAACCTTAACCCTAACCCTGGCCCTAACCTAACCCTAACACTAGGCTTAACTCTAACCTTAGCCCTAAACATAACACTAACCCTAACCCTAACCCTAAAAATATCCTGGACAGAGACATAACCCTATCCTAACCCTAACCCTAAACCTAACACTATCTTGGACAGAGACATAACCCTAACCGCAACCCTAACCCTAAGCTTAAACCTAACCCTAACCCTAACCCTAACCCTAACCCTTCCCTAACACTATCCTGGACAGAGATATAACCCTAACCCTAACCCTAACCCTAACCCTAATCCAAACCCTAACCCTAACACTATCCTGGACGGAGACATAACCCTAAACCTAACCCTGACCCTAATCCTAACACTAACCCTAACACTAAGGCTAAAACTATCCTGGACAGACACAAAACCCGAACCCTAACCCTAAACCTAACCCAAATACTAACCCTAATACTATCCTGAACAGAGACATAACCCTAACCCTAACCCTAACCCTAAAACTAACCCTAACTCAAACCCTAACCCCATCACTATCCTGGACAGAGACATAACCCTAACCCTAACCCTAACCCTAACACTATCCGTGACAGAGACATAACCCTAACCCTAACCCTAAACCGAACCCTAACCCTAGCCCTAACCCTAAACCCAACCCTAGCCCTAACCCTAACCCTAACCCTAACCCTAACC
>PVJC01035457.1:0-18244 GCA_004026665.1 Murina feae
CAGTCACTAGGAAAGCCCTCTAGTCTTTAAGCCTTCATTGAGAACTTCCAATCAACTTTTAGTGATTTGCTCTTTAATACAAACTGGCAGCCAAGGAATATCAAACATGGAAAACTTCCACAATAGGAGATGGAAACCAAAGCAACAAATGTGACAAAGGATCTGATTCAGGGAGAGGTCAGAAAAGATAACACATTGCGGGAGCCCCTTACACGTCCCGCGTGGTTCAGGGTTCCCGTTCAGGTTCGAGTTCTGGAGGAGGCCGCACGCAAAATGAAAAGAGAGAGACTAGAAGAAAATTAATTTAGAATAATGGAGACCAGGCGTGGCAACTTTACCTCTGGTGGGTAAGATTGCCCACCACACCGGCCTTGCTCAAAGCTTTTATTAAGGCAAAGGGGAACACAATCACATCCTTAACCTAAGGGCATGAAACTCCAACAACAAAGAGGCAACAAGAATTTACATATCAGTAACAGAGGTGGAAGGCTACTTTAACTATCAAAGTCTCCATCTAAATGATGGGTGAATAGCTCCCCCACTATTCAGGGGAATTAAGATCGACCAGCCTTCAGGCACATTTCTCTACTAAGTGACAATGACTGGTCTCGGCAACACATTGATGAAACAAGGATAGAATTTAGGAAATGAATCATCAGAGATTCTTTGAAATTTAAAATATATCAACTACCTAATCCATCTGGGCTCAGAACCAAATCTGGGTGAAGTGCGAGGAGCCAATGGCTGCCTAGGAGGCAGAGGTTTGGGCACTGACTGGCATAGAAACCAGCCAATCAGAACCAAATTGGCCTGCAGAGGAGGGCAGTTAGGAGTGATCAGGCAGGCAGAGACAGTTAAGGGCAATCAGACTGGCAGGGAAGGGCAGTTGGAGGCAATCATGCCAGAAGGGGAGAGCATTTGGGGGTGAGATCAGGCCAGCAGGGGAGGGCAGTTGGGGGCAAGATCAGGTTGGTGACCAGGCTGGCAGGGGAGGGCAATTGGGGGTGAGATCAGTCTAGTAGGGGAGGGGAGTTGGGGCAACCAGGCCAGCAGGTGAGGGCAGTTAGGGGTGATCAGGCAGGCAGAGGCAGTTAGGGGCAATCAGGCTGGTAGGGGAGAGCATTTGGGGGTGAGATCAGGCTGGCAGGGGAGGGCAATTGGGGGCAACCAGGCCATCAGGGGAGGGCAATTTGGGGCAAGATCAGGTCAGCAGGTGAAGGCAGTTGGAGGCAAGATCAGGTTGCCAGGGGAGGGCAGTTGGGGGTGACCAGGCTGGCAGGGAAGGGTAGTTGGGGGTGAGATCAGGCCAGCAGGGGAGAGTAATTGGGGGTGAAATCAGGCCAGCAGGGGCGGGCAGTTAGGGGTGAACAGGCAGGCAGACAGAGGCAGTTAGGGACAATCAGGCAGGCAGGCAGAGGGGTTAGGGTCAATCAGGTAGGCAGGTAGAGGCAGTTAGGGGTAATCAAGTAGGCAGACAGGTGAGCGGTTAGGAGCCAGTGGTCCCAGATTGCAAGAGGGAGGTCTGACTGCCGGTTTAAACATCCCCCAAGGGGTCCCTGATTGGAAAGGGTGCAAGCTGGGCTGAGGGAACCCCTCCCCATCATGCATAATTTTGTGCACCGGGCTACTAGTGGTAATAGAAAATGTATGGATTTCAGGAAATAAAAATTAATGAGTTGAGAAGCATTAGCTTTGGTTGCCAGATTATCTTTTAAGGAGAGAAGAGTGTATACAGAGCAAGAGACTCTTTGTAATTGCATGCCTTTTAGTGTTATTTGAATTTTAAATCCGATTTCCTATAATATAATTACATGAAAGTTTTTAAAGAGGGGGAACACGAGTGCACAGTTGGGACCAAGCCTGGTTTTGTCTGAGGTATCTGGACGAGAATCCTTTGAGAAGCCAAGGCTCAGAGCATCACTGAGTTGGGCAGATTCAGAGGTCACTCAGTTCAATCTTCTCATGTTACAGATGGAGACTTGAGGCTCCAGGAGGGAAAGAGGAACATAGTTAATGTGAGAGCTGGCACTAGAGTCCAGTCAGTGACTTTCTTGTTCACTCCCCACATCTAAAAAAAAAAAAAAGTGTAAATGGGAACATGAAAAACTGGGATAAAGGTTGCTTTCAGGAAAATTGAGTTTTAATCTTGGCTTCCTCACTTGTGTTCCTGGACCAGCCACTTAGCTATTTTGTGAAATGGTGAAAAATGACACCTATGTAGTAAATGTTAAATTAATCTAAAAAAACTAGTCATAAATATGTCTAACGCAAACTTTGTTTTGGGGGTATGAATAAAGCATAGACTTATTATTTAAAAGTGTGTCTTATATTAAAAATTAGCATATATTCTTCATCAACATATATTCCCTAAAATATGTTTTTTAATATATATTATCTTAGAGAATAATCAACATATATTTTTTTCATTCCCTAAGAATGAAAGGTGTAAAAATTTGTCTATGGAAGGGGTGGGGAATTTTTTTCTGCCAAGGGCCATTTGGATATTTATCACATCATTTGCTTAATATAATTCACTTAATATAAATACATGTTGCTATGAAAAAAGCTCCTAGATTTATTGAATTTTAAGTCCCACCTGTGGTTGCCTTGGCAGGGCCAGACCAAATGATTTCTCGGGCCTTGTACAGTCCAGGGGCCAGACATTACCAGACCCTAGTTTAGAGTCTTGCCTTGTCTAGAGGCTGCCAGTTGAAGGACATTATGAGAATGAGTGACAATTAATTTCATGTATTTACTACCACATATGACAAAGATATGGATTGAAGTTTCTTGGCTGTTCAGTTTTATTTTGCAAACTTACATGATAGTATAAGTATTGTACTTACAACTTTTATGATGTACAGATTAATTGAAATAAGAAAATATAAGAGAAAGGCCCTTAGCTTATAGTCCATGAACTCTGCAGCGTATATCTGGGTAGAAAATATTAACATTTACTTTGGAATATGCATGACTCTAGCCAATAGGTAAGTTTACAACTTCAATTTTTATCTTTAAAGTAGAATTTGGTGTGTATACAAAGAAAGGGGTTGATATTAAGAAACTCATTATTTGAGACCACAATTTTGAATTCTTTGGCTCAGTTAGTGAAATAGTTGTTGGCTATGATGTCAGCTAAACATTAATTCAATTTATTTTCCCCCAGCACATTAGCCTTCATGAGATACTCATAGTTGCTATTTTGATGTTCTTTCTACAGTTGTCAAGTCTATCTGATGTGTCTTATATTAATAAATCTATCCTTTATGTATTATATTACAAACTTTCTGGGTCAGATGCTTGAGATGTAATTAAAAATTAGATTTCATACCACACTGTGGATAAGAATGTTTCAAGAAAATAAGTGATGTGTTTATCGTTGTCATTTTTTCCTTTGCCACTTCCTTTATGTGTGGTCAGCACATACTCCATTTCTTTTCCACGTAAGTCAGTGGTGGTCCTAAGACTGATATCTAGAAATCCTTCATTAAAAAAAAAAAAAAAGCCTCAAGGTTCCTTCCAGCTACAAAGATGCTGGTCGAAAGCATGGCATGCATGCTATAATGGAAAGAGTGAGCTTTGGAGTCAGACTTGGATTTAGAGATCATCTGAAATGCTAACTGGCTAGGTGACCTTGGAAATGTTATTGCTGATGGAGATAATAAGAGCTACTTAAAGTAGTAAATAAAGGGGGCAAAATTAAATGATGAAGTCAAGAAAAAAAACTATGTAAAATTTTGACATCTGACAGATGCTCAGTAAATGCTCATTCCCTATGGAGTTTTAATTTCAGACAGTGATTGGACCAATGAGATGAATAAAATGAGGAGTGTATTGTAAAGGGTAGTTATCTAGGATGGAGGCCCCACCCTTTCTGAGTTAGAATCCTTAATTTATTGTGTGAGCTAGAAGTTATGTAACCTCTCTGGACCTCAATTTTCTCATCTTAAAACAGATATTTGCCCACCCATGTTTATAGCAGCACTATTCACAATAGCTGAGATGCCCATGGACAGAGGAATGCATAAACAAAATGTGGCATACATATGTAGGGACAATGAAATATTATTCAACCTTTAAAAAAAAGGAAATCCTGTCATAGGATACAACATGCATGAACCTTGCAGACATTATGCTAAGTGAAATAAGCCAGGCACAAAAAGACAAACATATGATTCTACTCAGATGAGGTACCTAAGGCAGTCATACACATAGAAACAGAAAGGAGAATGGTGTCAGTGTTTAGTGCTTCTTCATATCCCCTGTGAGTCACACACAGTAGACATATAACTTTGAGTTGTTTAAACTTATACAATTCCCACTTTGAGTTAATTAATGTATTAAATAGTTTGGATTCAGTTGTTACTGTTGACAGAGCATAGAAAATGAACCAAATTTTTACTTCTGTGTTCCCACTACCATAATACTGATACATAGGAAATGCCCAGTGATTATTGAATAAATGAATGAATGATGAATGAATGATGAATGAATGAATTGTTCAGTTTCTAGAACTATGAATAATAATTATAGATCATTAGTGATTAAGAAGAAAGAATAACAAATTCCTCAACAAAATCACTCAACTTCATGTTCCTGCAGAAGCTTTCTATACCAGATGTTTCATGATTTTTCAAAGCATATTTCTTTTAATAATTAAAATACAAAAATTGATATGACAAATGTGAATATTAAGGCTTAAATCTGTAGGTTTTCATGTGTATTAGTTTTTTATCTCTGTTTTAACAAATTACCACAACTTGGCAGCTTACAATAACATAAACTTGTTACCTCACAGCTCTGTAGGTCAGAAATCTAGGTGGGCCCAGTTAGTCTCTCTGCTCCAGGTGTCATTAGATTAAAGTCAGGCATTGCCTGGATTTGGCTTTTTCCTAAAGGCATGATCCACTTCCAGGATCATTTCAGGTTGTTGGGAGGACTCAGTTCCAGGGGCTGTAGGACTCATGTTCCTGCTCCCTTGCTGGCTCAGCTGGGGTCATTGTCAGCTTCTATAGAGCTACCCATGTCCCCCGGCTTCCTCACCGTGAAGGCCAGCGGTGGTGGCTCAGGTCCTTCCCTTTGACTTCTGTCTCATTTCTCCTGCTTCCTGTCTGAATAAGTTCTGTATTTTAAGGCCTCATGTGATTAGATTGAGTCCACCTATGTAATCTAGAATAATCTTGCTATTTTAATCTTAATTTCAGCTGCAAAAAAAGTCCCCCTTTTTTTTTTGGATCATATTAGGATATTAGGTTCTAGGACATCTTGGAGTGATCGTTATGCCTACCACACCATGCCTGTCTTCTTTGTTTGTTTCCCAGTGTGGATTTGCTGATCACATTCCCCTGATTTTGTTTCACGTGTTACTTTATTTCCTATACTGTCTAGGAATTGGTAGTTAGATCTTGATTATAGCAGCATAATCAGATCAGGTTCACTTTTGGGTAAGACCACGCCATAGATGGTGGTGGGTTTTATCTGCAGGCACTTACATCTGGCTGTCTTACTTCAGTAAGAATTGTGAAATGATGATGTTCTGATTTTATCATTCTGCCTTCATTTAGTTTTCTTTAGCAACTCTTCAGTTACACTGAGATGTCGTTCACATAGGAAATGCCAGATAAAGATTGTTTCTTTTCTAATATTTTCCAGTTTTCAAAGTGAGTTGGTTATCAACCAAAAATAATGTTAATTTTTTTCCAGTATGATTATTGATTCATCAGTTTAATATTTGAAATACTTCAGTCCATTGCAGTTACTATTGTCACTGATGCTCAGATATTCCCATCTTTGTTCAGTGGGAGCCGCTTGGATCTGGTCCCTGAGTCTTTTTGATGAGGCTTCAGTGGTACTAATAGCATCCATGCTCTCAGTACAACAGGCTGTTCCAGCTCATCTTGTGAATTTCCTGCCTCATCAGCTATTTCTCCGTGGAGCTCTGAATTCGTTGAAAAGAAAATGATATTTAAATTACCACAATCTAGGTACTAGGAATGGTCATTGCTACTGGTTTGACCTTTGTTTCTAGGTTTCTTAGTGGTCTGAGCTAGGCAATACTGTGTTTTTTTAACAAGTATCATACTGATACTTCCAATTTAAATTCAGGATGATGGGATTTGAACTTAGCCTCATTTATTTATCATATATCTGTTCTTTCTTAAGCTAAAAGAAAATCTGTTTCCTAATGACATCAGTATATTTCTTGTTTTATCCCAAAATATACTTATTAAAGTTATTTTTAAAAAGCATAGTTTGAGAATTTTGTGACACTGTTTTTCATTTAATAATCTCTTCCACAGCCATGTTTATATTCCTTATTTCTTTTTAGAGCTGCAGAATACTTCATTGTGTTTATTCATCAGTTCGCTATCTGTGGAAAATTGGTTAGTTTTTATTTTGTTATTTCAGATGCTGCCTCAATGAATAAATCTCTTTTTATATTTTTGCCACTGTGTCCCTTGAACAAATTTTTGGAAGTGACACAACAAATTAAGCATGTAATTTTGTTTCCCCACAGGCTGGCCCATAGAGTGGCATCAATTTTTATGAATTTTGATATTTTAATAGATGATAAGTAGTATCCTAAATGTAGTTTAAATAATTGTTTCTTTTATTTCAAGCATTATTAGGTGATTTTGCTTTAAAACCTATATGTATATTTTTATGAACTGTCCAAATCTCTTACTCATTTTACCATCAGATTATGGGCTTTATTCTTATTTTGGAAGCTTGTTATACTTTAGGGATATTAACCCTTTGTTTATGCTATCAATTGCAAATCTTTTTACTTTGTTGTTTGGCTTTTTACACACAGTTCTGAGGGGCTTTTTGCCATTTAAAGAGTCTCTTAAAATTTTTCACTCTGTCATATTTATTAATCTTTCCCCTTATTGCATGTGGATATTCAGACATAGTTAGGAAAGTATTTCCCACTCCTCCAAGTTATGGAGGAATTCACTCGTTTTTTTGTTTGTTTGTTTGTTTGTTTAATCTCTAATTTATTTGAAATTGATTATGTGTGGTGAGAGAAAAGTACTAGTTTTATTTTCTATAGCTATCGAACTAACCCAACATTAATCACTTTAGTGAAAAGCCCATCCTTTCCCTAGTGGAGGGAAGTGCCACCTTGTTGCCTGCTAATTTTTCCTGTTTATATGGTTTCATTGATCTGTATCTCATCATTATTTGCCTGTTATTCTGACCTGCATTTGATGACAATAGAAATTAGAAGCATATGATGCAATAGAAACTTTTAGACCTAAAATCCATCCTATAAATATTGCTTAGATTTAGTTGTTTTGTTTAAATAAGGGGAATGAACTCTTTTGCATGTAGCAATGGAAGTGAGAACAACAATAAAGAGAGATGTATAAAAGTAAATTGTCTAAGCTTTTCTCTAAGAGCCTTGAGGGCTTTGTGGGAAGCAGCCTGATGTAGTTAACGCATGGGGTCAGGATCCTGCCCCTGCTTTGTTGTGGGCACTCTGAATTTCCTGGAGCCCTGGTTTCCTCGTTTCTAACATGCGGATAATAAAATCTTTCAGGGCTGTTGTGAGCCTAGAAAGATTTGCGTGCAGTTGCTCAGCACAGAGCCAGCACATAATGGACCCTTAGTTAGTGTTGGTTCTCTTCTTTCTCCCTCCAGGAAAAAAATGCATCTGTAATTTTTACTCTAAGATTTTCTCCAGCTACTCATGAAAATAAGAACTAGTCTTAACTTTGCTTTGCAAAGCTGATTAAATAAAAAGGCAGATGAGAAATCAAGATTTTACTCTTCCAATAATTCTGTAGTTGTTGCTGCCTTCCCTGGACAGCAGCCTTCGTGGTTCTACTTTCAGAGTGAAACAGAAAAAGTGGGTGACAGCAATTATAGGGGGTGTTGGTGTCTATGTAGTTGAGAGAGGCTTAGTAGAAGGAGAGAATTCAGGAAGAGGATTGAGAACAGAGCTCTTGATTCTCACTTCCTAGTACAGCATTGTTTTTGGTCTTCCAGTTCAAAAGGGAAATCTGGCTTATAACATTTCACATTCAGATATTTCCAGAAAATCATCTCTTCATCCTAAACACCCCTGCCAACCCTGAAGTTAAGAGATCTGTCCCTAGAAAGGACACTTATAATCCAACACAATTTGCTTCTGTCCAGAATGAATTGGAAATGTGAGCATTTTTTTGATAAAACACTTTATCTTTCAAGATTCCTACGTCTGATTTTCTTTTACATAATCCTGTTTTGCTTTTTTTAGCCTAATAATTTTCAAAATTGTCTACTTTCTTTTATTATCATATAGAAGGAATTTGTTTTCAAAAACACTTGAAAATCGTTTTCATTTTTTTTTTTGATGGAAGGAAAAATTATTCAGGTGCCAACAACCTGAGAAGATGGCAAGCTCATGCCTTAACAACCATCTTTTTGCAAATAATTTTAAAAGTTAGTTTCTTTTCTGAATTATTGAAAGTCAAATCATGACTTTAATTTGTAATTTTGTTTCTTTTTAAATAAACACATCTGAAGTAGTTTATGTAATTCATTATTCAGTGTTAAGAATTGTTAATAATATGAATATGAAAAGGTGCTATAAAAATAGGATTTAATAGTTTTTACACTGCACTGATTATGTAGCATTTGAAAAAGTACAAACATATTTTCTTTAATTTTTGCATCAGTATCATGACATGTCATATTAACCCTAGTTTTTAGTTGAGAACACCAAGGCCCAAAGAAACTGAATTTTAAGTGGCCCAGGATCATACATCCAACTCAAGTTCTAGCCTAGATGAAATCATTATTTCAATCTAGTGTTCTTATCACAATGCTACATCTGAACTAAATTCATAAAAGCAAGAGTACTAGTTTAGACATGCATACATAATATATTTTCCATCACATCAGATTTTCTACTGAATGGATCTTATTCTTCACTTGCAATATTCCATTTGTAACTTTTCAACCTTGCTTAATTTTCTTAATGTGAATAACTAGCTACTTCTTTGGTGTGTCCCAATGAGAACTCTCCTATATAATTAAAGCCCAGCAACCGAAATGGCTGAACAACCAGAACGACCACAACCCTTCACTCCAACTGGCCCCGCCCCCAGCGGGGACCCCCACCCCAATCGGGGGCATGGCAGGCCTGCAAACCACACATGGCCCCTCCCCCAGCCAGCCCTGCCCCCCAGTGGGGATTTCTACCCCCATCCAGGGCCCCGTTCAGGGCGGGCTGGCCAACCCCCACCCGTGGACCGGGCCTCTACCCTATATAATCTACTCTAATAGAAGAGTGATATGGAAATTAACCATCTCTCCAAGACACCTAAGCCACGACCACCAGCCAATCAGAGGGTTGTATGCAAATTAACCCAGCCAAGATGGAGGCTGGCAGCCATGGTGCGAGAAGCGGCGGGAGCAGGCAGAGCAGGCTACAGCGGGGGCGGGGCAGGCGGCGCTTGCCTGCTTCCCAGTTCCCTTGTGGGGGATCAGGGAGCAGGAAAGGCTGACCTGGCCTCAAGGCTGTGAACAGGCGGGGTTTTCCCTGCTTCCTGGTGGTTGAAGCAAGATGGGGAGTAGGCAAGCCTTGCAGGCAGGCAGCAACCAGCCCTGGCCAGAGCTCAAAAAGAAAACAATATGCAGGGGATGACAGGAGTCTCAGAGATAAACACAGAGGGGTGCCTGCTCCAAGCCTCCATGGTGTGCCTGGGGGCAGGCTCCCAGCAGATAGACACACACAGGAGGACTGCTCCGAGCCTCAGATGCGGCTGGGGGCAGGTCCCCAGTGGTGACACACACACTCACACACACACACACATGGCGCCTGCCAGACTGGGGCCATCAATAGGACATCCACTGAGGCGTTCTGGACTGTGAGAGAGGGCAGGCTGGGCTGAAGGACCCCCGCCCTCCCCCTGAGTGCACAAATTTTTGTGCACTGGGCCCCTAGTCCTATATAATAAAAGGGTAATATGCAAATTGACCCTAATAGCGGAACAACCAGAACAACCTCCCGTCCAGTCACTATGAGGTACACTGACCACCTCTTGGTCCCTTTCCCCGACTGGCAGGCTCCAATCACCCGATGGTGAACGGGGAACTAGGGGAATAGATGGCAGGGGATGCGGGTGGCACCAGGCCAAGGCCCCTGCCCCACCAACTGCCCCACACGCAGAAGGTAAGCTGTGGTAGGGGCAGGGCCAGTGATCAGGTGAGAACAACCGACCTCTTGGTCCCTTCCCCGGGCCATCAGGCTCCAATTGCCTGATGGCGAATGGGGAACTGGGGGTGGGTGGTGGCAGGGGGCAGGTGGCAGGGGGCAGCCGGGGAAGATGGCTCTGATTGCAGGCCAGGCCTAGGGATGGTACTTGCTCACAAATTTCGTGTGCTGGACCTCTAATTATGGAATAATACAGACAGTCCTTGGGTTATGTCAGACTCGACGTATGTCATTTCGTGGTTACATTGCCATCTCTCATCTAATCTAATAAAAGAGTAATATGCAAATTAACCATCACTCCAAGACACGTGTCACTCCCACCAGCCAAGCCACACTCACCAGCCAATCAGAGAGACTATGCAAATTAACCCAGCCAAGATGGCGGTTAATTTGTATACACAGGCATGGAGCGAAGCCTAAAGATAGCCTAGAAGGAAGCCAAGTGCTGCAGAAGGGAGCCAAGCGGCAGAGTAGGGAGGGAGCAAAGCAGCTGAGAAGGGAGGGAGCGAGGCAGCAGAGAAGGGAGCGAAGCCTGTCTCAGCGGGCTTCTCAGGCTTCACTCCCTTCTCTGCTTCCCTCCAGCTCAGGAAGCCCTATTCCTGCAGGAATCTTTCTGTAATGGGCCTCTAGTTTATTTATTAAAAAAAAAAAAAGTCCCGTCATTTCAACATATGTACATATGTGCTTTATGTTTCTTTATTATTTATTTACCACAAGTAAAGGTCAGGAATTGTTATCTTTTAAATTTTTTTACTGTTTCACTTCATTACTTTTGTGTGTATGCTCCACGTGAGTGGCGTAGGTGCTTATTATGTAGGTGGGTCCTGACTTATGGTGACAATCACATTACATCGTGCTGTAGGAACGGATCTCCGACATAACCCGAGGACCTACTGTATTCTGGTAGTTTGCAATCTCTTGAGGATCAGCTTCACCAAAAGTATCTTTAAAAGGCACAGAAATAGAACTGCTAGGAAGAACTTGGTGCTAAGGTCTGATTCTGTTTTCCAGGTGGCGCTGCATGCCTGTGGAGTGGCAACAGACATGGTGATTGAGCACTGCATCCAAACACGGGCTGCCTTTGTCACGTGCCCTTGCTGTTATGGTTTCATTCAGAATACCTCCAAGTTTAATTTTCCAAAAAGGTGAAAGCCAGTCTTCAACTTAAGGCACGAATATGGGCATTAAACCAATGCGCACTGTTCTTTTGATAAAAAGTTGTAATGAGACTTCAGTTTTGAGCCCTTTTCCTCTTTCCACAACGGCAAGTACTGTTTATAAGTTTTACGAGGAAGAAAGGGTCTCCCCAATGTCTGTCCTTGATTTTTCTCCTGTATCAAGCTCTTGCAGAAATTTTGAAGCAAGTCTGTTTAGGAGTCTGACGACCAGAAGTCTTACAGCTTCAGTACTTCCCTGTGTACTTCTGGATGGAACTCATTCCCTATGAGAGGCAGGAGGTGTGGTGGATAAGCGCTTAGGGCCTGAAAGTATTTCTCCTGGTGCAAATATTGGCTCCTCATTCTTTTATAAGTGTTCACCCCAAGCCATTTACTTAACTCTTTTTGCCTAAATTTTCTCATCTACGAAATGGAGGTTATAATAGTAAATGACCTCAAGGTTTTTGTGGGATTTGAATGATAGATATGTAAAGCCCTTAGAAGCCACCATAGAATTTACACTTAATTAATATAAGCTGCAAGGAATAAACTGTCTTTAATGGCAGCCCCCTCCTGACCTGGTGGACCCTCTGCACCTGACTGACAATAAAACTTTCATTTTTAAAACAGATTAAATCTGTGGGCACTCACTGGGGAAGAGGGAAAAAATGTGCTTCTCTAATAATATATGCAATCTTTGAAGTAACTTGTTTGTAATTAATAACAAATTGATGGTTTTTCCCTTTATATAAAGTCATTTCAAACTGACATAGTTTTTGGTTCAGGCTAGCATTACATACTCTTTAGATAAAATCTGTTTTTTAATTATAATTTAAATAAAATTTTAGTTCCTTCAAGACTATTTCTATATTAATATTTGGTATTTTAAATTATGACTTTTTTCTTTTCTATTTCAGTGAACAGTTTAAGAAAACTTTATCATACAAGGTAACCTTTAAAGATCTAGATGTATTCTGAATATACTTTTAATCATTTTTAATATATTTTCCTCAGATTTCTAATAGAGTATATAATTCTACAGTTATATTTTAATTACTCATGAACATCTAATGTGGATTTTCTTTTTGAAATCGAGGTTAATCTTTACACATTGACAAGTTTTTGTAAATGGTCTGAGCGTTTACTCTGGTTGCAAGCCACCTAGTTAGCCTGCCACAGTCTCATGGATGCTGAGAGAAGACAGGAGAGTCCTGTGTCAGCGACAAACACAGCTATTGCTGTGATGGGGTAGCCAGACTATCATTTTTTCGCTGACTTCCTGAGGCTCAGTGCCTACAGGGCAGTACAAAAAGAGCCAGGTAACACTTATACACACACAGTGAGTTGCATTACAGGAAAAGAAATTTGAGCTTAGGAAACCCAAATGTTTTAAGATGTAATCTTTAAGTAAGAATGCCTGCCCTTTACTCTGGAAGAAGACATTATATAGTTTCTAAGGCTGTTTCCTATACAAACATCTTTAAAAGGATAATCTGGAAAAGAGACAAAATTATCAGTAAAAGTAAATATTTTAGGTTTTGCCAGCCACTTACAAATCTCCCACGTGTTCTACATTGTCCTTGTCTTTGTTGTAAGTTTATAACCTTTTAAAAATGTAAAAAAAATAATCAACATTTGAGCCACACAAAATCGGGTCATAGGCTGGATTTGGGCTGTGGGCCATAGTTTGCCAACCCCTGATCTGAAACAAAGGCAGTGCCTCTGCTCACAGACATGAAGAAACACAGGAGCCCCACAGAGAATTGTTTCCCAATGGTAGTCAGCACATTACACAGTTCTGAGTTGTCAACCTGAGCAGAACAATGTCCAGCTTTCTTTCTTTTTTTAATATTTTTTTTATTTTTCAATATAACATTATACTAGTTTCAGATGTTCAACCTTGTGATTAGATATTATATAACTTATTAAGTGATCATATTGATAAATCTTGTACCCATCTGACAAGAGGCATAGTTATTAGAATACTTGGGGGTGTCCCTCTGTCTGGCCTGTGCCCTCTTGCACTCTGGGATCCCTAGGGGGATGTCCATCTGCTGGCTTAGGCCCCATCCCCCAACCTAACAGTCAAACATCACTCTGGCAGCCCAGGAGCCCTCGGGGGATGTCCACTTGCCAGCGGGGAGCAGGCCTAAGCTGCATTCAGACATCTTTAGCACTGCTGAGGAGGTGGGAGAAGCTCTCACCACCACCACTGTACTGACAGCCGTCAGCCTAGCTTGTGGCTAAGCAGAGTTCCCCCTGTGGGAGTGCACTGAACACCAGGGGCAGCTCCTGCATTGAGTGTCTACCCGCTGGTGGTCAGTGTGTATCATAGTGACCAGTCATTCCCAGTGGTTTTGCTTTTAGGGTCAATTTGCATATTATCCTTTTATTATATAGCATTACTGGCCATGTTCCCTGTTTTGTACTTTACATCCCCATGACTATTCTGTTATTACCAATTTGTACATCTTAATCCCTTCACATTTTCACCCAACTCCCCTCCCATCTGTTGACTATCAAAATGTTCTTTGTATCTATGAGTCTGTTTTTGTTCTGCTTTTTTTTTACATTCAATTGTTGATAGATATGTCTTTATTGCCATTTTATTGTTCATGTTTCTCTCTTTTTCTCTTTTTTCTTCTTTTTCTTCCTCCTCCTCCCCCTCCCCCTCCCCTCCCCTCCCCATTCCCCTCCTCCTCCTCCTCTTCTTCTTCTTCTTCTTCTTCTTCTTCTTCTTCTTCTTCTTCTTCTTCTTCTATTACTACTACAACTACTACTTGTCTGAGAAGCTCTTTATATGTACTTCAATTCTAAATGATAGCTTTGCTGGGTAGGGTAATCTTGGTTGTAGGTCCTTAGTTTTTATCACTTTGAATATTTCTTGCCACTCCCTTCTGGCCTGCAAAGTTTCTGTAGAGAAATCAGTCTTATGGGAGCTCACTTATAGGTAACTAACTGCTTTTCTCTTAAGATTCGCTCTTTGTCTTTAACCTGTGGCATTTTAATTATGATATGTCTTGGTGTGGGCCTCTTTAGGTTCATCTTACTTGAGACTCTCTGCACTTTCTGGACTTGTATGTCTATGTCCTTCACCAGGTTAGGAAAGATTTTCTGTCCTAATTGTTTTAAATAGGTTTTCAATTTCTTCTCCTCTCTCTTCTCCTTCCTGCACCCCCATGATGCAAATGTTGGTACATTTGAAGTTGTCCCAGAGACCCTTTACACTATCTTAATTTTTTTTATTTTTTTATTTTTACTGTTCTGATTGTGTGGGGTTTTTTTGTGTTTTGTTTTGTTTTTTTGCTTCTTTATATTCCAAATCACTGTTTTGATTCTCAGCTTTATCTATTCTCCTGTTTATTCCCTGTAAATTACTCTTCATTTCAGTTTGTATATCCATCATTTCTGACTGTTTCTTTTTTATGGTTTCCATGTCCTTTTTCTGCAATTTAAAATCTCTCTGAGTTCATCTACTCTTCCCTTAAGTTCATCAAGCACTCTAATAACCAGTGTTTTGAACTCTGCATCTAGTAGATTGCTAGTCTCTATTTTATGTAGTTCTTCTCCTGGAATTTTGTTCTGTTCTTTCATTTGGAACACATTTCTTCATCTCTTCATTTTGGCCACCTCCCTTTGTTTTTATGTATTTGGTAGAGCTGCTGTATCTTCTGAGCTTGATAGAGTGGCCTAATGTAATAGGTGTCCTATAGGGCCCAGTGGTACAGCCTCCCCATTCACTGGCACTGGCACTCCAGGTGTACTCCCAACAACCATGTGAACTGTGTACACCTCCTGTTGTTAAGTTTTGATTTCTGTTGGCACATCAGTGGGAGGGATTTATCCCCAGGATGATCAGCTGCAAGGACTGGTTATGACCACTATAGAGGATCAACTGTACAGTGGCCCACCCATGGAGCAGAACTTACTCTAGAGAGCTCAGGTGCCTGCTGAACCAACCCCTTGAGTTTATCACTTGTGGAGTGGTTGGGTGGTGCTTCAATATGGTCTGAAGCTATCCACCTGGTTTGCTGGCTCTGAGGTCTCCTAGGAGGTGTAGTCAAAGGTCAACCACCGCCTGTGTTCTTCCCAGAGCCAGGAGGCATGAGCTACAAAGTGATCTGCAGATGGCTGCTTCTTGTGCTGGGCTTGGAGGTTGGAGGTACTCAGGAAAGGCCAAGCTGAAAATCAAAGCCAGCTGCTGCTAGTGTTGGGCCAGGAGCCATTTTATCAAGAGGTGCAGGGCATACTGAGGCCAGATGCTGTGTTTTAAAAAGATTTTAGGAAAGTCTGAAGCATGAGCCAAGACAAGCTATTCATATGGGAACACCACTGGAAAACAGCATGGGTGGGCCTACAAGTTGGTGAGGTGGTGTATCAGGGAGTCAGTAGGCCAGGGTGAACAGTAATAGCCAGTTTGATGAAGACTCAGATATAGTGCCCACCTCCCAATTTTTATCCACCACACATGGGTGTAGAACCAGCCCATTTTGAGTCTCCAACCCTCCTACCAATCTTGATGTGGCTTCTTCTTTATAACTTTAGTTGTAGGATTTTCATTCAGGGAGGTTTCAGGCAGTTCTGAATGATAGCTGTTCTGTAGTTTAGTTGTATTTTGTTGTGGTTATTGTAAGATGCAAGTACAGCACTTACTTATGCCACCTTCTTAACCAAAAGCCCCAGTTTCTAGCTTTCTGAACATCGCTATTAACTAATTAAATGATCAATAGCATGACATAATACAATCTAAGAAATAATCATATTTGAGAGAAATGAATAAATAATACTATTAAAAGTAGATAAATTAGATTGGATTTTTAGTTTGGTTAATTTAACTTCCGGCAACAACTCACTAAAATATATAGTATCATTTTATATACCAGCCTTGCCTTCTACGAATTTTACCTTCTTGTCTTTCCAACAGTAAAATTGGTGCAGTGACCTAAAAATGTTCATTCTACCACCTAGTCACCTATATCTCCTTCACCTGTACCTCTTAAATGCCCAGCTCCAACTTTGTCTCCTACGTCTCACCTCTTCCCAACCCCCCACCTCTGCCCACCCATATATACAGAACCTGTGGAGAAGAGAGAAACTTTGTGTTCATGCTTTTGTTCAGAAACGGCACTTTCCTCATCTTTGCCTACTGGATTTAAGTTTTTATATCCTGGGGAAACTATAAGATTTGGGGGCAAAATTAGTATCCCAGGAACTTTATTTTCATAAGATTCAAAACATCTCACCTTTCTCTCTCAAGACCCTGCTAATAAAGTAGAAAATTTATTGAAAAAATAAATAAAAACTAGAGCCTTATTCTAATTCTTCTTTGCGTGATGTTAAGTAAAGCAAACTCTAAGAGAATGTATAGCAGAAGCCTAGGGAAGTGAAGTCAGGTGCCATAATCTTACTGCCTAGAAAGGAAAGGAAAATTCTAGAGGTAAACGAGATAAGGGACTCAGGCTCTTTCAGGGAGCAGAAAACTCTCTGGTACCCAATTCACCTTTGTCATCTCTTCCTCCCACACCCTGCAAAGCTGCTTGGCCACCAGGCTTTGTGAGGGTCTCAGATGTAAATGCTCTATAGAGAAGTCTTCTTGAATACTCTAGCAAGATGGTATCTCAGTATTTCCTTACTTAACCATGATGAGCGGGTTGACAGACAGAACTACATGGACTTAGTGCCCAGATCTCTTGAGAGTCACTTTAGAAATGTTTTCCTCCATGTTCAATTAGCCAACACAGTAGATGAGTACCTACTGTGTGCCTCATCCTTTCAGACTTTAACTTCTACAGGCAAGAACACATACACAGATGATTCTAATAATTTGTGTATGGGTAGGACTTATCAGGACAAGAGAAACAGGCCTCATCTGAGGTTGGGATTGCCTCAGTATTTCCTATATACCTATATTTAAAATTAATCTTAATTTACAAACATCATGAGGACAAAGGGTATGCTTTTTCTTGCCTTTTCTTCATGTTATATAATTCTAAGTTGTTCTGACCCTTTTTGATTTATGGAAATTTAATAAAAGTTATTTATTTGAACCATCTTATTAGTACTCTAGACATTGCCACTAAATATTACAATGAGCGTTGAAATGTTTTTTCAAATGCATTGAAGTTGGAAAAAGTTAACCCCTCTAAAAGACCCAGCATTGCACTCATTTCAATTACCTTATTTAAAAATGGAGGCTGCAAACTGAATGTACAAAAGACCAAGGAGATAGGTGATGAAGCTGAATTCTAACCGTTGACTAAGCTAACAGGTGAGATCATTTACACATTAAGAAAGTGCAGCTGTTCTGAATGAACAGTTGTCCTGGGAGCATTGCAGTCATCTTGACTGCAACGAATCACTCACCTTTGGCTACTTGTGGATTTAAAAGTGCCGTGCAGACTCATCAGCTCTCATCCCTCTAAAGCAGTGGTTCTCAACCTTCCTTATGCCACAACCCTTTAATACAGTTCCTCATGTAGTGACCACCAACCATAAAATTATTTTCATTGCTACTTCATAACTGTAATTTTGCTATTGTTATGAATCATAATGTAAATATCTGATATGCAGGATGTATTTAGGCGACCCCTGTGAAAGGGTTGTTCGACCCACAAAGGTGTCTTGACCCACAGGTTGAGAACCGCTGCTCTATATCCTCCTTCTCTTTTGATGGATGCATCTTTCCTAACATTATTAAGCAGAAGCAATAATTTCCCTCCCATTCCTTCAGATCCACTTCATGGTTCCTCTTAAAGCAGAATTAGGCACACCTCCTGCAGCATTTGGAATGAGAGGAGAGTGAGTGAGGGAAGAGGGAAGAGTGGGGACTGAGCAAAGGGGAGAGGGGAGAGGGAGTAGCCAGCACTCCGAGTGCTGGGTCTCT
>PVJC01035458.1:0-18254 GCA_004026665.1 Murina feae
ACAGGGCTTCTAAAATATAAGCTATCTCTGTTTCCTGAAATTATATGTGTCAATAACATTTCTTTGAAAAAAATCCTGACAAAATGCGTGTTAATTTTGCAATGGAATCCTATCAGTGCTCAAATTAAAATTTATTCCTCTTTCTTAAAATGAAGAGTGCCTCTTGCACATGAAAACCCAAGAAAGAAGTTAATAAAATCAAACCACTACTTCCAGGCCCCTTAACTGGGATATTCTTCCTTTTTCTCGCCCCTTTATGCCTAGTTATTATTTTTGCATGTATATTTAATTTGGATTTCTTGCAATGAATAAGTAGTGATTTTGTAATAAAAATAGATGAAAAATTCACCTTGAATCAAAATTGGCTCTGAATTTATATGTCACTGAAGAAAGATCAGTGAATGACAAGTCAGAATATGTAGGAACTAGCCTTAGCCTAGCTGCCCTTTGTCCATGTCACCGGGCAAGGCACATTAGCGCTCTTGGCCTCAATTTGCACATCTGTAAAATAGGAGACTGGACTATATATGCTGAGCTTGGGCCTGTACAGCTCTGATACCCAGACTGGGATCAGTGATGGGGATAGGGCTGATGACTGCAGAGGGACATGGGTCCTCGGGCAGTATCCTCTTTGTCAATACTGCTCTATCCCTGCCTCTGCTCAGCACCCTCCATCTGGAGATGTGTGGGAGGGGCGGCTGCATCATTGGTGTCCCAGAACCTCTGTGACGCCTACAGAGCTGGCTTTTGGAGAAGCAAGCCTGGGAGATGGCACTACTGGCTTCCCCTTCCGCTGGCCTGTTTCCTCCACCACAGCTGGCTTTCCCGTGTACTGTGCTCCTGCCACCACCGTGAATCTGTGGTGCTAGCCTTACTCATGCTCTGGCTTGTCATTCCTCTGAGCCCCCTCTAAGCTCCCCTCACCACTCTGCTCTCCTATCCCTGAACTTCACACCCCTGCCTCAGTTGTCTAACTTTCTGGGGGATTCTTCCCTTGCTTACTAATACTAAACCCCAGTTTCCCCTTTGACTCCCAGTTCTGCCCAGCCCCTTGATTCTGGTGAGACCCACAGCTTGGGATTGTGAGGTCCCCTGCCTCTCTCAGCTGCATGCAAATCCCTTCCTGGGCAGCAGCCTGCCTCAGCCCCCGACACCCTGCATGCACCAGGAGAGAAGGATTTGGACCCTCTCCTTCACCCACAGACATGCTCACCACTGGTGGGTGAGCAGTACTTTTGGACACAGCCTCAGCCCCTGGCAAACACCCTTCCTGCACCCTGGGTCACTGTTACTGCAGTTGCAGCTGGATGCTGGTCAGAGCACATTGATTTCTCCCAGGGCTTTAATAACCCTGAGCTTCAGTTTGCCTTTTGTAATGTATTAGCCTCATAAAATGGTCACTTTCGGTTAAAAGATCTTATTACTGCAAAAAGAGATGTGGAAGCATACTTTCAAGGTCGCTGGTGAAATGTGATCTTTGAGACTCGTTGGCCCTGGTCCAGGGCATGGGGAAGTGGATATTAAGAAGATAAATTAGAAGTCAAAACACAGCTTTGTTTTCCCTTGTGAACGAGGCTGAGTGCCTGGGATGAATTTTGCAAGAAAAAATAAAATCAAAACTCCCTCTCTCTGCTGCACACTTGCAGTTGGTTGCCTTCAGAAGTCAGATCCCAACCTGGAGAAGTGGTCAGCAGCACTTTATTTCAGCCCCGACATTGTCAGCATGGTCATGTCTGTGGGTGGCACCAAAGGTGGAGGCCATGTATTTGTTAGTTCCATGCAGTTCAAAAACCCTGTGCTGATGGGCTCGCTCTGTGCCAGGCACAGTGTGTGTGGATGGGGTCACCGAAGAATGTGACAAGGTTCCAGCCCTCCGGGTCTCCCAGCCTTTGACTTGGGAGGATGGACACGTGTGGCCAGTGTACTGCTGGAATAAGATGACAGATCCTGGGTCGAGCACTCTGGGTGGGTTTTCTCATCTACCCTAAGCTGTAGGCACTATGATCAGCTCCATGGATGGTGAGGAAACGGAGGCTTAGAGAGGTTAAAATGCCCAAGGCCAGTGATAGAGCTGAGCCTGGAGCCAGGTCTGACTCCAAAGTCAGCTAGCCCTTTACCATATATGGTAATGCCCCTCGGGGCACCCAGACAAGCCCAAGGCTCAGGGGCCAGGATACAGAGAAGCATCTTTAGGTTGTGCAGCTAACCCCCCTTGAATGCCAGAGTTGAAGAATGGGTGCTTGGAGCCTTGTAGGCTCTCTTTTAACAGAAAGTGTAGGGACTTTGGTTTTTGCACTGAGGGAGACGAAAACCCAATAGAGGTTTTTGAGTGGAGGAGAGACCACATCCAGCTTACATATTAGAGGGCTCATTCATGTTGCTGTTGGATAAAGGCTGGAAGGGGTGAGGGCAGAAGGAGAATAGCTAGAAGGTCATAACCTTGACACGAGTGTCAAGGGCAACTTAAATAGTGGCTGTAGCCATGGAGGTGGAAGAAATGGATCGATTCTGGATACATTTTGAATACTCAACAAGCACTATTTGCAGACAGATGAGTTCTAGGTTATGAAAGAAAGTGAGGAGTTAAGGAAGACTCTCAAGTTTTTGGCTTGAGCCTGTGGAAACATGAAATTGCTCTTTAATGAATCTGGGAAGGCAGGAGAAGACGCAAGTGTGAGAAAATGTGGAGGCTGGATTTGGATGCACTAAGGGTGAGCTGCCTGTTAGTCCCCCATGTGGAGGTGGTTGAGTACGAGTGTGGGGTTCAGAGAAGTCCAGTCCTGATACATACTTTTGGAAGCCATCAGAGTATAAGTGGCATTTAAAATCATGATGCTGGGAATAAGTACAGAGGGAAAAGAGACCCGAAGTCTGAATTCTAGGGTGCTCACTCCAACATTAAGATGTCAGGAAAATGAGGAGCATTGGCGAAAGATAAAGGAGGAACATCCAGTGAGGTAGGAAGAGAAGCAAAATGAGGTTCCTTTCCATTCTCTCTTCTTTCATCCAAGGTCGCTTACATTAGAGCAGCGGTTCTCAAACTGTGGGTCACGACCCCTTTGACAGTCGAATGACTCTTTCACAAGGGTCACCTAAGACCATCCTGCATAACAGATATTTACATTAAGATTCATAACAGTAGCAAAAGTTATGAAGTAGCAACGAAAATAATTTTATGGTTGGGGGGTCACAACATGAGGAACTGTTTTAAAGGGCCAGAAGGTTGAGAACCAATGCATTAGAGCATGTTTGAGAGTTCTGTGGTGTGAGGGGAGGGAAGGCTTCTAGATGATCTGTGATCTGGGCTGAGCCCAGAAGATGGATAGATTGACAAAGTGTGGCCGGGTGACTTGAGAAAGGTGGCATCTCTGTGTTTGTTCTGACTTGTCCATAGATGAGAGAGTTGAATGAGAATCCAGTTAACTTTTAATTCATTCATTCATTCATTCATTCATTCATTCATTCATTCAATAGAAAATCACCAGCAACCATGCTGGACAGAGTACAGAAGTACTGTCTTCATGCGTTCCTAGTCCTGTGGGGTGTTGAGATGCCATAGACATTCATGATTCAGAGCATTGGGTTCTCTGATGGAGGCAGAGGGGCTATGGGAGCACTGAAGAGAGACCTCTCATAGTAAAACAAAACTCAAAAGCCAGAGTTTCATTCAGTAAGAGCATTGGAGCACATAATAGACCATGGGCCGTAAGGAATCACAAGGAAGAGGGGAATGAGTTATCTTTGTCAAAGAACTGGAGATCTCCTTGTCATGTTGCAGATGGAGCCTGGCGAAGGGTTTTACTAGCTCCAAAGGTTCTATCTGGGTGGTAAGGAAGCAATGTTTTGGCTTTCCCATTGGTTCCAGCTGGTATTTCTTCAGTCTCCGGAAATCATACCATCCAGGGCAGTGCAGGGGAAACAACACAGGATTTGAAGCCAGATGGATTGGTTGGAATCTCAGCATTAACCCCGGCTAACTGTGTGGCTGTAGGTCAGTCAGTAACCTGCCTAAGTCCCTTTCCCCAAACATAGAATAGGGACAAATGATTCCTAACTTACAGGTCATTGGAGGCTTTCGCTAGCTTATCTAGTGCCTTTGTGAGAGACAGAGAAAAAAAATATCCCTTCCTCAGGACACTTTACTATTACCTTCTAGCCTATGATGTGAATGGTGCCCCCTAGGGTTGGGCAGGATGAACTTCTCTGTTGCATAAATGATAGCTGCTACTATTATAGTCGTTATTATCATCTTCATAGAAAATAGCTCCAACCTGACCTTTTGGTGGGTTAGTTGGATTAGCCTGATGCCTGATTAATCAGATTTTATCACATGAGAGCATCTCTTCTGAACAGCTAATCCATAACCATGACAACAGGCAGGGCTGAGCCAGGAGCTGTGTCTTCTTATTAGAGCTTCTTTAGCACTCAGTGTCAAAGGCTGAAGGTCGTTGAAATGTTGGCCATCTCTAGATGATTGTGCTGCCAAAATAACTCCTATAGCAGAGCAGACTGTCTCCAGCCATTGGAGATCAAAATAGAACCTAATGGATTTCGGAAGCAATCAATGCTTCTAAAGACATTTGTGGGTTGTAGCCTATTAAATATTAATTCTCTCTGTTTGTCTTTGAGAATATATTTTATATGTTAATGCATTATTGAAAGATGCTTATAATGTTAAGTGACTTAAGACCCAAGCACTGAATGGCTGGATTTATTTTTCTTTGGGATATACATGTAAAATATAAAGACAAAACCAACCCCCACGGACCATGCTGGCAACCATGAGTCGACAGCCATGGCATCATACTACACTGTTGTACAATGAAGTTGTTTTATTTGCGTTTTGATGGGCAAATAAATAACTTATGTATGGCTTTTCCCACCTTATAAAATGTTTCACTGTCGGATTTACTGGACACATTTATGAAATCACAACTGTGCAGCTCAGGTTTATTTGGCCTTAATGACAGTAGGGCCAGGGAGGGTTGTATCTGGATCGTCAATGTACAGAACGAAGCAGTTGGAGGAGGAGTGATCACAAATCAAAGGAAGCAAGGGAAGTCCAGGAGATGCAGGGAAACCAGTTTAAGATGGAATCAGAGCACGGTAGACATTTGGGTTCCAAGAATGGGCGTGACCTTCAGAATCTCAAGTCTGGTGCCATCCTTAAGAAACATGGTCACATTCACGTGCACACAAAATTCTTCACGTGATTTCCCAGGGTCCTTTACCCCCTGCGTAAGACTGTGGGTTCTGCTCTAGGCCAACAATCTTGTTTTTCACTCTAGAATGCCAACACCACCCCTCTAGAGGGTGGAACAGGGTTACCTTGGCATTGAGGAGTGTAGACTCAGAAGCAAGACTGCCTTGGTTCATATCCTAGGTTTGCTACTTATTAATGTTTTGACTTGAGCAAGTTATTTATCTTCTCTGTGTCTAAAATTTTCTCATGTGTAAAATGCAGATAACAATAGCACCCACTACAGACTTGTTGGGAATAATAAATGAGCCGATACACTCAGAGCTGGAAGCTTGAAACAGTAAGCACTTATAAGTGTTTGTTTCTGTCTTCGTGTGCCTAGATCAAGGTCCCTGGCAATATGCTTTCCTAGCTCTTTGTAAGTTTCCATCTCAATCTATTGCCCACCCCCCTTATGTCTGTAATGTAATGTATATAACTTTGAAATTATCTTCCCTGTTTATTTGTTTGCTTGTCTATTTCTTGTCTATTTGAGTGTCAAAAGATACTTACTGCTTCATCCTCAAAACCTAGAATGGCTCCGGCACATAGTAAGCAACAATAGACATTTATTGGATAACTGAATGGATGAAGGAATAGGCCTTATTCATTGTCCATGTAAACTCATGTGATTAAGTACTATCTGTCTCCTTCCTAGATAGAAGCTCTACAAGGGCATCATTTATGGATTTCTCTCCATCCCTCCTCCCTGCACCTGGCACATTGTAGGTTCTCAATTAGTATATGTTATTTGAGTATATGAATGCTTATATGAGACAGGAGAGGGCAACACTAACAGCGAATGTAAAGAGAAGAGAGAAAAGTAGAAAAAAAGGATGTCACTTAAGGTCCAACTTTTATGCCACCCCCTCTCCCCACCATTTCATTTATTACTAAAAGAATAGTTGGTGGTTAACAGCCCAGACTCCAGAACTGGCTATGTATGAATTTGGGGCAACTTATCTAACCTCTCTGTGCCTCTGCTTACCTACCTGAAACATGGGGTTTTTACCAGCACCTACCTTAAAAGGCTGTTAAAAGGATGAGGAGTTAATCTCTGCAAAGTGCTTACAACAGTGATAGGCAAATAGTAAATGCTCAATAGATGCCAGTCTTATCATGTATTTGCTAATTCAGCAAACATTTATAGAGTCTTTCTTTCTCTCTCTCTCTCTCTCTCTCTCTCTCTCTCTCTCTCTCTCTCTCCATCTCCATACATAAATTCTGATGTTTCCCACCCACAATTCAATTCAAGAGGTAATGCTTATTCCAAGTGAGGCACTGGTGAGGCCCACAGAAGGGAAGGAACTTGCCTATAGTGGAGGAGACAGATGTGGGTGGATGCCATTAGCTCTGCTCCCCCTACCAAGCTCAGGTCTCTCTCCTCTCACCTAGGTGACTCCCTGAACCCCCACCCTGAGTTGTGGATGGGAAAGACCAGAATGCAGTTGCCTCCAGGCCAGTGAGGCCAATGGTGAGGAAGCAGCTTCCAGCTCTCTGTGATGCTTGCATAGCTGTAGTGTCTGCAGCTCTAAGCCTGGGCTCAGAGCAGTGAGACATTTTTATATTGTACCAGGGGCCTGGTGCACAAAAATTTGTACACTCGGGCGGGGAGGGGAGTCCCTCAGCCTGGCCTGTCCCCTCTCGCAGTCTGGGACCCCTCAGGGGATGTCCACTTGCTGGCATGCCTGGTCAGCCTGGGTGAAGGGCTGATGGCTGTTTTCAGGCTTCCCACAGTCCCTTCAGGTTTTGGGTCCCTACTGAGGTGCCTGAGCAGCCTGGGTGAGGTGCTGAGGGCCGTTTTCAGGCTTCCCACAGCTCCCATTGACCCAACGTCCCAGCAAGGCAGGCTGGAATCAGGTTTCTGGGGTTTATTTATCTTCTATAATTGAAACACTGTTGCTTTGAGCCAAGGCCTAGGCAGGTAACAAAGCCTCCTGTTTCTTCAGCTCTGTGGCTTTTATAATTGAAACACTGTTGCTTGAGCAGAGGCCCGCCAGCCTAGTCAGGCAGTTGCAACAGAAGCCTCCTGCTTGTTCCAGCACCGTGGCTGCTGGCTGCCATCTTGGCTGGATTAATTTGCACACAGCAGCTCTGATTGGCTGATGGGCGTGGTTTGGCTGGTGGGTATGGCTTGGGTGTCTTGAAGTGATGGTCAATTTGCATATTACTCTTTTATTAGATTAGATACTGCATTGCAAATCATATTATTTTTTTAAAAAAATTAATGGCATCTGTCATTTAAAAAAAATCAAATGAGTCTTTGTCTCTGCTCTTGGAAAACACTAGCTCTTAATTTTTATGCTAAATTGAGTGATCACAACCTCAGAGCTCAGTGATTTTGCACTTTAAACATTTACTCCACAATTTATCTCCTTCCAGTGAATTCATGATTAAATTTTAAACCCACACTCCTATTCAGCAGGGAGTAGAAGAATAGAGGGTAAAATGCCTTTTTTCTCCTTTTTGAAAAAGTTTTAATTTGGAAGTGCTGTCTGGCTGGTTGATGTCAAAATCTCATTGCTGAGTGCCTGCCTTCTCTTCTCTCTCTGCACCGTCCACTGGGAGTTCCAGTTACAAAAGCCAGTAGGACTAGGAGGAAGGTGGACCAAGAACTGAGGCAAAGGCAGCTGACTGGTCCATCCTAGATATTTTGTCTCTTATCCCTGGGAGATAGGACTTGGTATTCACTGTCCCAAAAAGAACCCAGAATCCTGATGCCTCTGAAGGTTCATGAATCAGAAGAGAAACACTCCTTGGCAAGTACGCGGAAGGCTGCTGGTTTTAGACTGCCAGGTCCCCCAACAAACAGGGAAGCAGATGTTTGGGAGGTGCCTGCCGGGATATTGATAGTTTTTCATTCACATTCTGACATTGGACCGACTGCTCCCCTTTTCCTTTCCCACCTGGGTCTCGGTCCCTCCCTCTGTGACAAATGATCCCTTCCTTTCCTAAGTGTAGGAGCTCTTTCTGCAGTCAGGGCTGCCTTTAAAGCCCCACATGGAGGAGTGATGGGAACACCATCAAAGGTCTGTTTATCTTGCAAACCTCTCCTGCTGCCCACCACCAGCAAACTGCCCAACCCCTCTGCATACACACAGGTGCTGGAAAATACTGCCTTGCTGAGAGACAGCTGGACACAATGGAATAAGCCAGGCCTAGGTTGGGAGCTTTAGTCTGCCACTTCCTAGCTGTGGCTTTGGGTGAGTGATTAAGTCTTTCCAGGCCTCGGTCCCCTCACCTGTAAGGTGGGATTGCAGTACTTGCATTGTAATATCTGTGCACATGCCCAGCACAGAGTAGGGACAGTGTGTGTGTGTGTGGGGGGGCGGGGCGGGGGGAGCAGTGGCTGTTCTCATTTTCTATATTTTTATTAGGCTTTTGAGTGAAGCATTGAGTCTCAAAAGGGTCCTGTAAAAATGCAAAGGGCTATCAAGGACGAATGTCCTATGATGCTATTACCACCCATAGTTACCCTGGTATAGATTGCCTATTAAGTAGTCAGGGCAGGGCCACTGGGGCAGAGTAGGAGAAGCATGTCATTGAGGGTGTGGTGGGATATGCAATTGATGCTGGATACAAAGAACAAACAGCAGGAAAGAGGTACTGGGAGCCTGATGGGTGGGCAGAGGTGGAACACATTTTGCCAACGTCTGGTGGTCTGCCAAGTTGGCTTGGCTTCTGTGTTGTCACTTCACAGCTGGGGGAAGCCAGGGCCACCTGCAGCCACTGGGGCTTGGGGAGTGCAGGAGTTGGACTCAGCAGACCTGAGTCTGAGCGTGGCCGCCCATTACCTAGGTGAGCTTGGACAAGTGACTCTATTTTTCTGATCCTTGGTTTCCTTATCTGCTAAATGAGGGAGCTAGTAAGATGTGGCAAGGTTAAAGAGTGCAAATGGGGAAAGCACCCTGAAGAATGGCTAGGTGCAAAGTAAACCATGGAGGGGAATGTTTTCTAGAACAAAAGAACACACATATAGCAAGCCACTTGCCTTGAGTCACAGAGCAGAAAGAACCAAGGCCACAGTGCTCTCTCCTCCAAGCTGGCCTGCTCAGATGCTCTGATACTTCCCTCTGGAACTATCCATTCCCAGAAATTGCCTCCTATTTCCCCTCACTCAGCCTTTTCTTTTGGTTTTTATTTGCAATTAACCAAGCTTATTTTTCTCTTGGACTCTGGTGCTCACTGCCTGACCACCCGAAAGCAAGAGGGGCTGATTTGTTCCTGGCCTTTAAAACACACCCGTAAAAGCAGCAGCACATGCTCATGACTGTGTTAGGAAATTCCTTGGAGCCACCTCTTTCCCCCTCTGCTCCTGATTCTCTGGAACCCTCTCTCATCTCTCTGGCCCCAAACTTTGCTTCACACACCACCTCTGCCCACCTCTGCTCCCCTATTTTGGGATTTTGTTCCTGGTATCCTATATGGTTTTCAACTTTGTTAACTCAGTTGACCTCCACCTTTCAGTGCCAGCTGGACACTCATTTGGGTAAGAGTTTGCAGGGAGGAGATGCGGTCCTGACCTGACCTTGGCAGGATGTGCTGCCCACTTAGGACTGCTGCCTTAGCTGGTGTGAAGGTTCTTTCTCTGCATATTTACTTCTCATTTTATAGGCAGTTTTGAGCATCTATCCTGTGACAGGCGTGGCTCGTGGTACTGTGAGTATCACTAATGAAGAAGACCCTGCCCCCGTGGACCTTATTATAGTCTACAGACAAGTAATGAGGCATCAACCATACAGCTGAACTGGGCTGTGCTGTAAGAGGCTGACAAGGAGCACTGGATCCCAAGTTAATGATGGTCAGGGAAGACTTCCTGGAGGAGGCCAGTTTTCACCGAGACATAAAGGACGACTAGGAGTTAACCAGACAAAAGAGTGCAGAAAAGAGCGCTGCCAAATAGAGGGTGGCATGTGCAAAGGCCTGCAGGCTTCTGAACGAGTGAAGTGTGTGTGTGTGTGGGGGGGGGGGCGTGGAGTAGGACAAAGGGATTGTGGGAGAGAAGTTAAGTGGTCTAAGCAAGGTCCACAACATGGGTGTGTAGTCATGCTAAGGAGTTTGGGTTTTTTCTTGTGGACAGTGGGGAGCCATGGGTGTTTGTACACATCCAATTTGCATTCTGGAGAGACCCCTGGGTCTGTGGTGTGGAGGATGGAGCTAGCTGCTGAGGCTGTAGAGGTGGTAGTTGATCTCAGCCCTCGGATCTGTTCTCTTTAGAGAACGCCACACCCACCCACAAGCCCCGTGTGCCTCCCTTTCAATTTGCCACTTTAAAAAGGAAACCTTTCTTCCCTTCCACACTGGGCCTTCGGTGTGGCCCGGGCTTTGTCCAATCAGCACCGGCTGGCTTGGTGCCCCTCCCGCTCCGGACGGGGGGCCTGATAATGCGTGTCCTCCTTTGTTTCATTGTTCAAATATGTGTCTGCGATGTGGTTGGGGCTGGTAAGTAAAGAAAATTGTGTAGCTTAACAGCAGACATTTCATGACCTCAGGAGTCTCCCAAGATGCACGCTCCCAGCAAATTGTCGGCAAGCCCATTTATCACTGCGCTGACCTGGGACTCGGTGCACATTTCCCTATGAAAACAGCCCCGCGTAGTCAGTTCCCATCTGCCCCGATGCCACTGTAATGAAGCGAGCTTTAACTAACTCTGGTACCCACTGAGCGGCCCCATCACAAATGGCTTTTGGGATGCACATGGAATGCATCATCTTCCGAGTGGTGGATTCGTGTGGAAATCCAATACACCCTTGAAGCTTTATTTTTGGCTTAGGTAATTGGATAGCATTAATTATTTATGTTTCGTGTTGCAAGGCAGGCAGGGAAAGGGCAGGACGTGGGGAGGTTGGGAGAGGGACCGCCGACCAAGTGAGACCATGCAAACATCTACAGTATTCTGAACCCTGATTAGGTATGGATAAGTCCTTGTGTGCAGTCACTCCAAGTAATTTTTGCTAGAAATATTTATGTGGTTTCCCAGAAACTTGGTGACTCTATGAGGCAAAATGTCAATGTATCATTGTTTGGGAAGTCCCATGGCAGTCCAGTTCCTGCTACCCCAAAACTCATTATACTCCACAGCTGTGACATTAACGGTAAGAGCAAACTGCAAACCTTTATTGGATGCTTACCACATGCCAGAAGCTGTGACAAATTCACTACAAATGTTACCTTTCTTGAACCTCACAACCACGCTATGAATTATCCATTTAATTATTATGCCTATTTTACAGATGAGAAAACTATGGTTAAAGAGATTAAGTATCTTGCCCCAAGTCACAGCTAGTGAATGGCAGAGCTAGGAATTGATCCTGGGCCTAGCTGACTCAGACTCTGCAGTCTCTTTTTTCCTGAGGATGTTAATACTCCAAACTGAAGACAGGCACACCCCCAGAACCCATGAGTCCCACTGGAATCACAAACTGCCTGCTAGGATCAGGGCAGGGGAGTGGCTACAGCTCCCTCTTTTATACTTGGCTTTCTTTATTGGTTGTGAAGCTAAAGGTTACTATGTTAATTAAATGGGGGTAGGGGGGAAGGGGCTGTTGGAGGATCAGTGGCAAAGTGACTCCAATTAAACCTTTAATGAGTATATTAAGCCATGTAAATCACACGCCTCTTTTTTCCCCTTTGGGAACATCAGCTTCCCTTGGTGAGCACATCACTGGCCCACCCCGTGTCAGCTGGGGACTCTGGGAAGCTGGAAAGATGGTGGGTTTAACCTGCAAGTGCAAAAACTGAATGATGCTTGAGAGTTTAGAAAAGAGAAAGGAAGAAAGACTCTCCTCTTCAATCACTGGTTTTTACTCCAGGGCCCAGAGGAGGGGTGCAGAAACGGAGGATCAGTGTGACTTCCAGACTTAAACAAAGCGTGGAGACTAATGTCAGGCATTGCCTTTCCCAATCTTTCATGAACAGAGCTTGCTTTTCTTTGAGACTTCGGAATCATTCCCCATTGCCTCCTCCTAAGCATTCTTGAGTGCTATGCTCTCCTGGTGAAGCTATTCCATCCTCCCATCATTTAGGTGTAAATAGCCCTGGGCTCCGGGAGGGGCCTTGGCAAGGTTGAAAGGGGAAGAAGTGACCCTTCTTCTAGGGTCTCCTCTCTACATGGAACAGTGGGGATCATGAGCTTTGTGAGTCTGAGATCTTGGTTTGTGTGATAGTTTGTTCATTCATTCATTCATTCATTCATTCAGCAAATCTTCACACAGCTTCTGTGAGGCTCCAGGTCCCATGCCCCAGATTTACCATTGCTATTTCATTTAGTTTTCTCAAAAACCCTTGGAGGTGGACTTTATTATCCCACCCCGACTCTAAAGTTGCAGAAACTGAGATTCCGAGAGGGTAGTTACTGACTCAAGATCACACATAATCTGTTGCAGAGCTGGAATTTTACCCAAGTCTAGTTGACTCCAAAGTTTGGAATCATATTTGACCCTGAGTTGGAGAGAAATGACTGAGTGTGTTCTATGTGGACCAGGCCTCAGGGTTCAGTAGGGAGGGGCGGGAGCCTTGGGGTCAGACTAGGGACCGGGAGCTTCTCTTTATGTCTCTCCAGGGCTGCTGGGTTCAGGAGACCGGACCCACAGAGAGAGCCCAGGATACTCCTAGCACCTCTGTGCCCAGCATCCTCTGGAGGGCTGCTTCCCTCCCTGCCCCTCCCTCTCCTGCCTGGCTTCAGAGGGCTGTTGACAGAAGGGGACCTTCCTGTGCCGGGAGCTTCCCAAGAGCTATAAATAGTCCGGCAGCGTTGGCTACATTCTAAAGGTGGCAAGCTTTTTGTTCCAGACCATTTTTGCACCCCTCCTCTGGGCCCTTTCCTCCCTTTCATCTACTCATAGGAAGCTCATTCTGACTCGGCTAGTTTCCATCGAATCCTTGCCTGATTTATGGATTCAGCGCACTCTTAGTGTTGTGTGCGGGCACCATTCTAAGCACTTTACAAACTCCAATGCGTTCAATCTCCATAACAACTCTACTAAGCAGATATTATTACCTCTATTTTATAAATGAGGAAACTGAGGCATGGAGAGCCTGACTAACTTATCCGAGGCCACACGGCTGAGACACGGCTAAGCTGGCATTAGAACCAAAGGGACTTGGCTTCAGCATCTGTATTCCTGACCACTGCATTGTGCTGATAACTCCCCACAGAAAAAACTACTTTTAGACATAAATAATGAAGGTTCAGTGGGTGGATTGCCATGCAGTGGGGCTGATGTTTGGAGAGAGGCTCCGTGTGCCATTCCTCACATTATACTTCACACAGGGTGGGAAGACCAGACCTTACTTCAGGCCGGGCTTGCTTGACACAAGAAGGGCTCTTTTCTTTAATTAAACATGAGACTGACATTTCCTGAGCCCCTGTATATACTAGGCACTGTGCTGGGGGTGAGGACTTAAACGAAGAAACCCCTTCACTTAGGAATGCCGTAACCGTGTAGGGGACAGGGAACAGGACAGCGTGTGATGACGGCTGGAGAGGAGGGTTGGTAGGGCTTATAGATAAGAGAACAGACTTTGGTACCCTTTCTGTCTGGGTTCAATCTGGCTCCATCACATACCAGATGAGACTCAGTTTCCTCATCTGTAAAGTGGGAATGACATATTACTTGGCTCTCAGTTGTCTTTTAAACTTGGCCCAGCTCTTAGTAAAGGAGAGTTGGAGTGCTGATGGGACATGATGATTTTCCAAGACCCAGACAGAGGGAGTGGGAGACCAGATTTCTAGACGAGAGTTCATGTTCTCAAGCGGTGTGGCAAGAGGTAAGAAGGAGGACTCCATTTAATAATAGTTCCAGGAAGCCAGAAATGTTCTGTTGGCTCATCATAAATTCTTCCTGAAATTGAGGGCAAAACGACCTGTCCAAAGTGGTCAGGGCTGTGCTCCCTCTCACTCACAATATTCAGAGTGAGAGATGTTGGCCTTTTGTGCCCCGCGTCGAGGTCGCCTCTGTGGAGAAGCCTCGCTGTCTGGCTGGGGCAGAGTGCCTTGTGCACAGCGCGTTGTGCCTGAAGCCTTGCAGTGGTGCTGTGATCGCCTGAGCATAACGTAACCCTGATGTAACTAGGGTGGCACGTGATCCAATTTTGGAACATCGCTGTATCTAAGGATTAACAATCAAAATGAAAATTTTAAAGTAATTAAATTCAAATTAAAAAGTAACGAAAATCCATTACTTACATGGCCTGGGGACACCAAAGATACTCATCATAATCTCTCCCAATATTTGGCAAAAGTTCCTTTCCCTCCCCTCCAATTTCCTTACATCCCACCGCTCCTCTCAACTCCGCTCTCTGCCCCAAACCTCCAATCTCTGCCCCAAACCTCCAGTCTCACCACACATAATGTGCAAGGGCTCTCTGCTTCTTCCTTCCTTCTGTTCTCTATTCCTTTCTTGTGCCCATGGATTTAGTCCCTCCCCCAGCAAGTGAGGGTCTTTTCTCTTCAATAGATGTGACGGGGTAACCACAGTGGCAATGCAGGATTTCCCTTCACAGGTGGAGGTGAATGTAAACTTTTAAAATCAACACATTTTGGTCCCTTCACTCATAATCTTCCCTCCTCTCCATTGTGAGGCCCTCGAGAGAGTGAGTAGGGCTGTGAGGTTCATTCCTGTAGCCAGTGTTTCCAGAGGTACTAGGGGGAAGAAGGCAGGCAGATGTAGGTATTTGTTTGCTTTTTGAGCCCTATTCTCAAGGCTCTACTCAAGTTCCTGGCCTTTATTTATTTATTTATTTATTTATTTATTTATTTATTTATTTATTTATTTATTTATTTTGGTCAATGAAGGGACTCAAGGACATGTGCACAGAGCAAGTTGACATCAAATCTTCCTTCAGCTATTCTGAAGCACAGGGGAGTCCATGGCAGTGATGCCTGTGGAAATGGTGCCAGAGGGAACATTTCCCCTCGTAGGTCAGCCTCCACCCCATCTCCCATTGGCTTTCATTCTTCTCTGGCCAATCAACACAGCAGGTCTCAGCCTGGGTGTGTAGCAGGCTTCCCTGGAGGGCTGTTCCAGCCCCATTTGCTCCTGAGTTCCTGGCCTGAGAACCTGAACCGTAATAAGTTCCCAGGTGAGGCCGCCAACGCTGCTCTGGGATCTGCACTTTGAAAACCATCACCTCAACAGCAGAACGGGCTTCAGCCCGACAACCTAGTCCGCTCATTTGCATTGCTGGAGCAACTGAAAGCCGCTGGGTTATGGGGCATCTAGAAGACTTGCTAGCGGCAAGCATACATTGCCTACCCATATGTGTGAAGCGTCTTTCTCCTTCATTACAAGTCCCCAGAGACACAGAGGACCGGGAGCTGTTTTTGTGCGAATTTGGCTTGGGTGTTTCTCTTCTGTCTCCTGTAAATCTCTTAGGGCTTTTCTCCTTCTCATTGTGTCCTACTTACTATTTATCAAGAGGCTCTTAGCTCGATCCTAAGCTGCCCTAGGGATGCACTAAGGGATGGGGAGTGGGACAAAAAAGGACATCTGGGTGAGCAGGGGCCAGAGGGGAGACGCACAGCTGGGCTGCTGTGTCCAGCTGCTTGGCACAGTTTCATTTTGTGAAGCACCTGCACAACTGGCATCTCATTTTTCCATACAACATGTATGAGTCAGGAAAGCCAGATATTACTATAAGGAACATAAAGATGAAGAAATGGAGGCTGAGACCCGTGAAATCGTCTGCCCAAGGTCACATAGCTTGTGGCTATAGACTAGAGTTTGGAAAGGAACCCCGGTGTCTGTTCTAAAACCTTCTTTTGACTTTCTGACACCAAGCCCAGTGCTTTCAATGAATCAAACAGTCTGACCCTTAGTTAGCATCTCAATTCATCAGTGTTTATCCGGAGCCCCCCATCTGCGAGGGTGCATGTTAGGGGCGGAGGTTGGCAATGGAGAAGATGTACATGGTGCCTGCTACCATCTAGGAGGGAGGCTAGACACAGAGAGAGTTACCAGGGGGAAGAGTGTTTCCCGAGGGGAATGTGCCATGCTGCGAGGCTCACAGCACAGGGATCCATCTCCTCTTATCTGGGGCTCGGGTAAGGGTTCACTGGAAAAGTGTTGTCCAAACTGAAACTTATTCAAGGATGAGTATGGGGTGATTTAGGAGATGAGCGGCAGGGATAAAGCATTCTAGGAATAGACCAGCATCTGTAAAGGTCTGGGGGGAGGCCCCACCAAGCACCCTGCCACGCGCTGTGGAGATCATCTTAGGTTCTGTTTTGTTTTGCTTATTTGCTTACTTGATTATACACTGAATGAGTAAACCACGAATACATTTAGAAACAAATCAATCTACCATATGTAAAGTGGGAGGAACATCAGAGATCATGCAGTTTAGCACCTTCTTAAAACGAAGAATAAGTGAATTAAGTCAGTATAAGCTCAGTGAAAGGACGCTGGACTGGAATCAGAACATAGGCCTGAATTTTGTCTTTGCTACTCACTTGGCAAGTTATATAAGCTCTTGAAAATAATTCCTTCCTCGCCAACCTTCACCAGTTTGCTGTGAGGGTCAGATGAATGAGCAAGGACTTGAGTGGAGGCTTTGTAAAGACCTGTGGTGATTCTTTCCTAATGGCATCAAGGTAGTAGCTGGCGAGCAAGCGTAAGGCTAGGTCTTCCGAGTCTAGGCACTGTCTGCTACACCACATTGTTTCTTAGAAATGACATCAACCTATGTGCTTGCTGTGCAGTTTGGTTAATACCAAAATATAGGTGATATGGAAAACATGTAGCTTTCCTACTATCTTTAGAGAAAAAAAGCACTGCAGGTGCGTCTCAGAAAGGCTGAAATTAAAAAGATAAAAAAGGGCAAGGATGTGGTGCAACTAAAACTCTCACACATTGCCGGTGGGAGTGAAAATGGGTGTGACCACTTTGGAAACTGTCAATATCTACTGATCCTGAAGATGTACATATACTATGACTGAGTACACAATAGGTAAAACCAGCCTCTGGTATTAGGAATGAAGATAGTGCTCACCCTTGGGGCAAGGTAGTGGGAGACTGAGAGGGCTTCTACCATGAGGCTGATGTTTTATCTTTTTATCTGGGTGCTGTTTACATAAGTGTTCACTTATTGAAATTTCACCCATTTGTGCACCTGTGATGGGCATTTTTCTCTTATTATGTTGTGCTACAGAGAAAAAATAAGCAAATAAGCAAAACAAAACAGAACCTAGGATGATCTCCACAGCGCGTGGCAGGGTGCTTGGTGGGGCCTCCCCCCAGACCCCTGTAATTAGACCCTGAGGATGCTGTGTCCCTGAAGGTATTGGCCATCTGTCTCCCTAGCCTCACACTGTGGGAAGCCAGAACTTGGGTTTGATGCTGGTGGAAGGGGCCATCACCCAGTGGGACCCTGCCCCTTTTGTGCTCTCCACCTCTTCTTGCTCACCAGCTTCCTGCCCAGGCACTCGGCCCCCTCTTTGGCTGCATCCCAGCTGGACATCATGCTCTGGGTTCTCAGAGATCAATTTATGTTGCCTTCGCCCGCCTGCTGCAGTCCCGGTTCCCATCACACAGCTGCCTCCATGCCAGCCCGACATCCATCATGAAGGACCAGACCACAGAGCTGGGAGGTGACACAGGTCCAAGGCACATACCCACAATCCATGCAGGGGGCAGGGACTGAGACTCACAGAGCAAGGGATGAATGAAGCTTAGAGATCATGTAGTTCATCGTTCCCCAAACAAGGGGATGCTCCTAGGTATCACCTGAATGAACAGTTTGTAGCTTAGTAATCAATTTAGTTTGTGTCTTAGGAAAGAATATAATTGGTGCATTCAATCCTGGATTTCATGTGGATTATTGCCTAGACTGATGTTACATTTTATTTTTTTTTCAATTTAAATTTATCTTTATTGTTCAGATTATTACAGTTGTTCCTCTTTCCCCCCCCCCATAGCTCCCCTCCTCCCATTTCCCACCCCACCCTCTGTCCCCCGCCCCACTGTCCGCATCCATAGGTGTACGATCATTATCCATTCTCTTCCCGCACCCCCAA
>PVJC01035459.1:0-18248 GCA_004026665.1 Murina feae
GGCCCGCTCGCCCTCGGCACCCTCAGGAGGGGTGGCGGGCAGATCAGGGCCGTGAGTCACAGCTGCCCTGACATGAGGGCTGCGGGTGCAAGTGGAAAGGCGTCTGCGGGCCCTGACCTCATGCAGGAGGCCAGGCCGTCCAAGGACTGGCATGTGTCCCAAGTTGGCGGGGTAGCTCTAAAGAGGGGCCCACGTGCCGGGCGGGGTTTCCCCGTGTAGCCCCCGTGGGTCATCTGCTCTTCCAGGTATGGCAGGCCCGTCTGTGGAGCCACAGGGCAGGTCTGCGTTTGCTCAAGTTCCTCCGTGTAACGCGGACCCCTGACCCTATAGGGCACTGGTGACACCATGAGCTCCAAGGAGCTCCTCTACAATGAGCTCTCTGGTCTGCGAAGCCCCCATATGCCTCTCCTGCAGGGAGTGCAGGGGGACCCCAAGATACAGAACTTCAGCCTCTGGGCTGTCACTTAAAACAAAACTCCAACTCAAATAACTTAAGCAAAAAGGGGGGATTCAAAGTCCTGGCAGGTAATCCCTTTCCCACACCTTCCATGTCTCCCTTCTCCTGTAGATGGGACTTCTTTAGGGGTCCTCACCTCCCCAAAGCCTATGTGATGCTTCAGGAGAAGGAGAGTCCTTCCCACATCCAGGGAGGCCCTGGCTCTGCTCCTGGCACCAACTGCTGGGCAAGTTGCGTTAGCCAGGATGCGGGCATATACAAGACCCTGGAATCTCTCAAGACTGGGTTCTGAGATTGGCAGTTTCCACAGCCACTCAAAGAGTTGGGCTATGCCTGCACCTCAAAGGATAGGCTGCTACTGAGGTCAAGGGGGTGTGACACAGGGCTGACAGGGGCCCGCCCCAGTCTAGACTCTGCTACCATGTGCTGCGTGCACTTGGGCAAGTCCCTTCCCGCCTCTGGGTCTGTCCCCTCATCTCTAAATGGGAGCATTGGACAAGATCAGAGTCACCAACTAGGGCCGAAATCCAGCCTGTTTGTGTCCAACCCGCTGGCTAAGAATGATTTTAACATTTTTAAATGGCTGTGAGGAGAAAGGGAAGAAGAAGAAAGAGGAGGAGGAGAAGAGGAGGAAGTAATGACACATGGAAATTATACAAAATTCAAATTCCAGGGTCCATAAGTAAAGTTTTATTGACACACAACCATGAACACTCATTTGTGTGTCATCTACAGTGGATTTTGAAACGCAACAGCAGAGCGAGTGGTTGCAACAGAGACCACGTTGGGGCCTAAAATCCTGACCCACTGGCCCCTTGCAGAAAAAGCGTGTGGACCCTGGGTTAGGTCAGAGCTTCCCTCACTGTGGCCTTCATGGACCACGGAGGCGTTTAACCAGGTTCAGGACGCGCTCAGTGCCTTGCACACTGTCCGTGGAGACTGCCTCATGGCTGAGTCTGTCTTGGCCATCATGGTTTTGATGCTCTGCATGGTCTCTAAAGTGCAAGAAAATGGTGCATGACTTTTTAAAAAGTAGAAACTACATCCTGCCCCTTTGTCCCCCACAAAAGATCAGGTGGCACTGCTCATCTTGAGGCTCTTCTCACTGAACTGGGCTTCTCTGGCCTTGATAGCCCCTCCCTCTCTGTGGCACATCGACCACCAGCCTGGGACAGGGCAGGGGCTGGCTCCTGATGACAGGGACAGCACCTGCTGATCCTGTGTTTCCTGTCACTATCTTCCCTAAGTCAGCCCCAAACAGTAATTCCACCACATTCTCTAGAAGGAAAGAGTGCAACGTCAGGTCAACTTTCCTACGAGAGGGAGAGAGAGAGACCTCAGGCCTCTTCTCCAAGAGTTCTGGCTGGCTAATGGGAGTATGAGCAGCTTGGTGCTCAAGGGTGGGGACAGGAAATCTGCTTCCCTGATGAGTCACTTGTGTGTTGGGGACACTGAGAAAAGTCTGGAGTATCTGGGGTCATGTGTTTTGTTGGTGTGGAGCCGGCCCTGCCTTCCCAATTGGGTTCTGGAGAGGTGGGTAGGCCTGTGGTCCCAGCCACAAAGCGTGGGCTGGGGTGCTGCCCACGGGTGTTTCGGTGGGAGATGGCTGGGATGGGGGGTGCGGTACCAGAGCTTGGCCTACTGGGCCCACGGAATGTCCAGGCTGCTTCTGCTCGCCTGTTGTAAGGTCTCAGAGAGTTCTGTAGAGTCCACTTTCCACCAAAACAGAGGGGACGGGGCCGCCGCCACTCCCTGAGGAGTATGGCGAGGGAGAGAGGGGACAGCTTTCCGACGCACTCGATGTGGCCCAGGAGCCACTGCACCGTGGGAGGAGGAGATCCCCGCTCAGGAATGTTCACTCAGGTTCTGTCTTGGCCCAGACTGCAGAGTCCAGACGTCAAAGCATCAAAGTAGAAGTCAAGTGTCACCATTGTTCCTGGCGGAGGGACCCCACCCACTGCAGGCCAGGAAGCAACCGCTAACAGAAGGCCCTGTGTGAGATGCCCCCTCCTGAGCTGTCCCCCTCAGGAGTTTGGACAAACAGCCTCCCAAGGGCCCTCAGGGCCATGGCTGCTCACCCCCTGCCCCTCTCGGGCCCACCTAGAACATTCTCTGGGCTTCCCACTCTACCATCTCCCAGTCCCACTCAGGTCCAAGGCTGGGGTGGGTGACTGCCCATCAGAGAAGTGAGGGGGACTACCTTCTCCCACCTTACGTTTCCTGCAGTCCTCCCTTCTGCAGGTGCCCTGGCTTCCAGAACATTCAGACAGGGGTAGAGGCGGGGGGGTTGCTCACAGGAGCCATGTAGCCCGGCTTTCTCCTTCCTCCCTTTAGAAAGAGCAGCATTTGCTTTTGAAGGGCACCAGTGTGTACACTCCACTTAAAGGATAACTTCTGATTATTTTCTTAATGGAAGAGCAAATATTTATGTCTTATAAACTAAAGGGCAGGTTGGAACGTGTGGGAATACTGACTTTGGGGCACTGCCACCGAGGCTTGCCAGGGAGTGGGCAGGAAAACAGAAACTCAGTTGGCTGAGTTGGGCCTTGCTCAGCGAGAAGAGAAACCCCCCCCTCTGTCAGGCTCAGGGGTGGGCGACAGGTCTCTGTGTGCCTGTAGGGAGTCGGGGGTGGGTTGTTTATAGTAATGCCTCCTGACTCCTTTTCCTTTCTGGAAAACTAGACGTGGGGTGCAGAGGGAGGGGGTCCTTCCACCTCTTGGGCAACTTTGCAACCTCCTCCCCCCACCCAGCCCTGCCCCCACTTGCACACGGCGGCCACCAGACTAGCCACGTGGGGAGTGTGACCACTGGCTGCCTGCCCGTAGGCTGATGCCGCCTGTGCCAATTGTTTAGGTTATTAGAACAAAACAAAACATAAGCCAAATTCAGCCCGGAGAGCAGAGAGAGGGAAGCGGGAGGGTGAGGGAGAAGACGCTGTGCCTGCAAAGAGCAGCTCGCTCCGAGGAACCCAGGTGCCGGCTGCCCTCGCCCGGGGGCTCTGCTCTGGTGGCCTGAGGACATGGGACTTCCCGGGAAGTGTGGACCCATCACCCAGAGCAAAAGATCCAGTTCAGGGGCTTCGACACACAGCCTGAGAAATGCCTGCCAGAATGGGGTCTCCTGAGAGTCCCAGACTGAGCCCTGTCTGTCTCATTCTCCCTCCTAACCCCCACTGCCATCCTGCCCCACTGCCATTGTTCTGGATGTTTCCGCCAGCATTCCTCATCAGTCCTAGGCCCTCACCTCGACTATGCACATGGAAAATGCCCCAGAGCTGCCTGGGCATCATCGTCCTCAGCTCCCATCTTGTCCTGCCCGCCAGGACCTGCCACCGACCCTGAGCAACTGCCTCACTATCACCCTCCCAGGTCCCTTCTCAGAGCCCTGGGCAGGGTCATGGTTTTGACTGCAGCGTGTGAGGAGAGGCGGTCAGAAAAAAAGGAGGGGCGGGTCCTTGTGTTTTGCAGGAAGTGATCAAGTCCTGAAAAGCGCCCTGTGGATTCCAGCTAGTGCTGATCTGAAACGGAGAGCCGCTGAACCCACCGTGTGCACATGCACCTGTGAGTTTTCACACCAGTGCATTTGTGTGCATGTGAGCCAATGTGTGCATTGCACATATGCATCTATGTGCATACATATGTGCATGCAAGCTGTGTGAGAGTGCGTACACATGCATGTGTAAATGTTGCACACTCGTGCCTGCCCTCATATGTATGTGCACATGTGTGTGCACACATGCATGGACATATGAGAATGTGGGAGTGTATGTTTAAGGAAGAACAGAATCCCTGGCAGGCTGGCAGAGTGAGCCTATAGGATCAGGGGTGGCCTTCCCCAGGTCCCCCCAATGGTTCTCACAGAGGTGTCTGAAAGGGCGCTTGATCCTCATGATCACCACGCCCAGCTCCCCCCTCTTTCTCCAAGGGGTACCCAGTGTGTCATGTGTCTGAGCATCTCCAGATCTGTGAGAATCTGCTGGAAGATGAGACTCCTCAGCCCCTCGGAGGTCAAGGGAGGCCAAGCGGTAGCTGTTCTGGACGGCTGCTGTTCAAGCCCAGGGTGTACAGGGACCCAGAGGAAATAGGACCCGACCCGACCCTGCTGGACGCCGCACGGAGGCTGCCCTGTCCCCCACCCCTTCCTCTCGTGGGTGGGTCCTCCGGCCTGACTTCCTCCCATGCTGCTAGTGTCACTCTGGCAAGGACCCCAGGCACCCGCTGGATGGGGAGCCAGGGCTGGCACTGGCCTGGCAGACAGAACCTGGGCACCATGGGGTGGCTGACTTTGTCAGGAGCTGTGAAAGCGACTGGCTCTCCTTGACCTCCAGGGAGCCCCACACGCCACGCTGGCCGCCCTTTAAAGAACAGCTGATTATCTTAAATGCCAGGCCCCACGCTGGAGCCACCACCGCTGCCCTCCCTGCTGTGGCTCACAGGGCTGCCGGCTGCGCGGGTGGCAGCTGCTCAGAGAGCTGGAAGCCTTTGATTTGCGTCAGTGCCGAGCTGGCCGGGAGGGGCTTCTCACCAACCGCCTGGCAGCCGCAGGGAGCAGCGATGACATCACAGCTCTGGGCACCAGCCCTGCTGGCCCAGGGGGGTCCTTGGAGAGAGGCTGGCTGCACGTTCTCTAAGTGCTGCCTGCTGATCCCCAAGCTGTCTCCCTGGGAGCTGAGCGGCTCAGGCAATGGGTTTCTGGAAACAGTTTCCATGATGCAAGCATCCAAGGTCAGGCAGGAGGAGGAGGGGAAGCCAGTCCTCTCCTCCCAGGGGCTCAGGGTGCTCCCGGGGCAGCGGCTTGCAGCCTGCAGCTAATGGAGGGACTTGGTGGGCCCCGGATACTATAGCCAACGTGTAATTTCACTGAGATGAAAGGACTCTCAGAGGACCCCAGGGAAACACCAGCTGTGAGGAGTGCATGCAAACGCTCACTCCGGGTGCCTTTTCCTTGGTGTCTCCAGAGGCCCAGCGGGAGGCTGAGCAGTTTCCTGGGTGGACAGAGCCGGGTTTGAGGCCACTTGTGTGACCTGCTGCCTCTGTACCTCCCACTGTGACTCCCAGACCTCTCCTCACTGACCCCTCCCACTCTGGCCAGAACGATTGTGGTCACCTCAGCGAATGGACACTAGACCCTTCTGAGAAGGCATCTCCCCAACTCCCCTCAACCCTCTCTGAGCTGAAGTGAGCCGAGGTGTCCTCCTGTCACTCAGCCCAACCATACATCAGGACACCCCCTGGGAACCAGGTACACCCAGTTCTGCCTGGCAAGGACCAGCCTCGACAGCCTGAACCCACCTCCATCTGCTCTTGTCTGCATGTACCCTCTGCTCCTCGGCCAGTCACTCTGAGTGCCAGTGGTGCCTCAGTTTACCTACTCAGAGCACCTCTTCCTCCAAGCAGCAGGTCCACATGGCCTTGCTGCCACCACTTGCTCCTTGGCACACATTACCCTGTGCCCCAGTCCTCGAGGTGGGCAGATGTGTCCCAGACTGGGTTTGAGTGGGGCCGAGCTCCAATTTGGGTTGGGTTGCAGGGGCTGGAGAGGGAAGGCCTTCAGAGCCCCAGCCTGCACAGCACACAGTGGGGAGGCAACAGAGCTCGGCCCAACCCAACCCAAATTCTTGTGGACGGGGCTCTGAGTAGAGCCACTGTGTGTCCCTAACTCTGAGCATTCTGGGTGTAGCATTTCCCGGGGCGGTCACCAGAAATCACCACAAACTGGGTGGGTGGAACCACCGAAATTCATCCTCTCGGTTCTGGAGGACAGAAGTCCGAAGCAAGGCGTCTGCAGGGCTGGTTCCTTTTGACCTCCAGAGGAGGGTGTGCCCAGGCCTCTGCTAGACTCTGGGGGAGGCCACAGCCAGGCTTGTAGAAGAACTATCCAATCTCTGCTGCAGCCTCACGTGGCCTTCTCATGTGTGTCTGGCTTCCCTTTTCTGTCAGTGGCTCTGGGGGTCCCCTCCTGATCCCAGATGATCTCACCTCTGTCCTGACCTTGATCACATTTGCATAAGCCTTGGTTTCACATAAGGTCACATTCACAGGTCTGGGTTGACATCTCTTTCAGAGGTCGCCATTCAGTAGACCACACCAGTTAGCAGAAAAGACTGTCTCCCATCTTCAATGCAAGTTCATCTAATTGGCCCAACCGGGCACCTCGGGGATCAGGTCAGAAAGCAGGCCAGAGGACGGAGGACTGCACAGGCCAAGTTCGGCTCCGGCAGGGCTGCCTCTTTCATACCCCCAAGTGCTTGGGCGTGACTTCAGGAGGCTGTCTGCTCCCTGATGTCCCCCCCCCCCCAGCCCTGCTGCCCATCATTTGCCCTGAGATCTCAGGACGGTCTGGCCAGCAGCTGTCCTGGCTCCTCCTGGCCAGCAAAGAAAGACGTGAGGCTGGAACATGATCTCTGAACCACTTAGGTCAGAGCCGCACAAGGATAGACGACAAGGACACCTCGCCAGGTGCTGCACTATCTGCTGGACTCTGGACTTCCTTGCTGGGTCATCTGTCCAGCTTTTGCCCATGTACAGATGGATTGAGGATCCATTCATCTGTCACCCATGTGGACTGTAAGAGTGGGACGCCCTGGTCTGAGCCCTAAATCCACACCTTTGGTCATCTTGGGAGGAGCACTGCTCCCTTCTCCTGGCTCCCCAGCCTATCCCGTCCTCCTGTCCCCAAGCAAGCAGCTCCACCTGTTACTGATCCCCACACAGGCCTCCCCACTCCCTCTTGCTCCAGCAACAAGTGCTAATCCACATGAGAGGACGAACCGTGCCCTGGGCAGGACGCTACCTTATTGTGCCCAGTAGCTATGCTGATGGCCTTATGTGTGTTGTCTTGCTGAACGATCTCAGCCCTTCATGGGGGGCGTTGTTGTCCTTGACGTTCAGGTAGGGAGTCCTAGGCTCAGCCAGGTTGTAATTGCCCCCTGATCACACACCGTGGGGGGGAGAATTAAGACTCTGAGATGGCTCCTAGCTCGGGGAGGAAGATCCTGGGGCTGCTGTAACAAGTGGCCACAGAGTCAGGGGCTTCTAATACACAGATGTATTCTCTCGCAGCTTCTGGGGTCAGAGGTCCTAAAAAGGTCTCATTGGGCTACAGTCAAGGTGTAGGCAGGCTGGTTCCTTCTGGAGGCTCCAGGGCAGCATCTGTTCACTGACTCTTCCAGCTTCTGGAGTCACCTGCACCCCTTGGCTCATGGCCCCTTCCTCCATTCAAAGCAGCAATGGGCGGTCACGTTTTTCTGGTGTTGCTTCTGACATGGACACTTCCCCAGTGAAGGGGCCCCTGAGCACCTTGATCCTCACCGGAGAAGCTAGGAATCCTTCCCATTTTAGGAGCAGGGACATGGCAATTTGAATTCCCCCTTTTCCAGGAAGGTAACATTCACAGTTTCCCGGATTAGGGTATGGGCAGCTTTGGGGCCAGTATTCTGCCCACCACACTCAATTGCTCTGTCCCTCTGCCCAAGCCATCTTGGCTCACCTCTAGGGTCCATGAACGTGTGTCTGGCCTTGCCAAGGGCACAATGGTTCCTCACTGCGCCTTCTCCCCTCCACTCACCTTGTCCACGGCGCCAGGCCCAGGGCAGCCCTGGGAGGATCAGGTGGCCAGGCACAGGCTGCCCATTGTGAGTTCATGGGTGGATCCCACGGGGCCTGGCAGGCCTGCTGCTCAGCAGCTCCTGCCCTGTAAACAGGCCTTTGTTTAGGCGGCTGAGCCCCCGCCCTGCCCTACGTCGGCCGAGACTGGGCTCTGGGTCTGGTTCCTCTGCCTGCTGGCAATGCGAGTGCACCGTCATCCAGTCACCCTGACGCTCTGTGCTCTGAGCCATCACCAGCATCAGATAGCAGGATGCTTGGATCCGAAGGCTCCCGGAGGTGTGAGCAGAGCCTGGGGCTGGAGACCGAGCCTTCCGGGAACATCCATTATGAAGCATCGATTGGTGTGGAGGAGAAGGCAAGATGAAAACTAATTTTTTTAAATGAAAACATGTGATTCCAAGGAAATGGTGGCTTTGTTGTGGGTACTTGGGCCTCTCCCCAGTCTCTGAGGGCAAAGTTCATGGCTTCTGTGGTGAAGGAAAGAGTGAGCCCCCATCCCAGTGAAACTTATAGGCCTGGTGACCAGAAGGTACAGGGGTGTGGTGGCTGTTATTGTCACTGTCACCAAAGAAAGAGGAAAGGAGGAGGGAGACAGGTTGGCAGGGGCAAAAGGGGTATGAGAGTGATGGAGACGACTGCTGTCACTCTAAGGCTCGGATCTGGAAGGAGTCGGGTACCTCCAGGCCCAGAAAGAGGCCAGGGGCTCAGAGGAAGTGAAGCGGAGTCTCCAGCCCTGGGCCAGCCTCCCCGCTGGGTGGACTCTGCCCCAGAAATTTTCATTTTGATCTAGCAGCACCCATCCAGTGGAGCCAGTTTCCAACCTGTCCTGGGAATGCGCTCCTTCCAAGAGCCAGTGGCCCCACTCGGATGAGCCCGGTGTCCCCGAGGCCCAGAACAGGGGACTAACGGAATCAAGCCCAGAAACCTGCCGTAGAAACAGCCTGTCCTGCTCTGAAGACCCTCTGGATGGGCTGGGCAGCCTCCTCTAGGCTCCGGTCCAGAGTCCAGGGCAGGAGAGGCTGAGGAATGGGCTCAGTGGCCTGCACAGAGGGCTTGCTATGTTTGGCAGGTCATGACCAGCTGACAGCAGGGGCCAGAGCCCTAAGGTCTGAGAGAAGCTTTAGGACAGGAATCAGGACTAGGAGGTGAGGGATGACGGACAAGGGAGCTGCTTTTGTAAACACAGAACTGGGTGGGGCCGGGGGCAGAAGAGGAAGCCGGGGTGGGGTGGGGTGGGGGGAAGGAGGCAAGAGGGGCCAGCGAGAGGGGCCAGTGAGAAGGGCCAGCAGAGAAAGGCCAACATTAGCCCAGAAGAACGAGAGCCGCTCTGTCCTGCCCACCCCCACTGTGCTCCTGGGACAGCCACATCCCTGAGCTCAGCCAGATGCCCAGGCACAGGCTCTGCAGGAAGCTGTGGTGAGGCCGACTGTGCAGGTGCTGCTGGGACTCCCCGAATGTGTGCGCCATGCTTGCCACTCCACAAACTGACATCTCTCAGAGTCAGGCAGGAAGCAGATGGCTCACTCATGGGATGTGGGGTGTTGATGAGATTCGTTAATGAAAAGAGCATTTTCAAGGGTGAGGGAAACCAGCCGAGCTGCGGAGGCATCAAGGACTTGTGAGAACAGGAGCCTTGGCCACTGAGCCAAAAGGGCAGGGAAGTCCAAGGTGAGGGAGCCAGGTAGACCAAGTCAGAGAGGGTTGGAGAAAGCACAGGGGCAAATAGAGATAGCTAGTCACTACCCCCAAATAGTGGTAATGATGGTGGGCATGGTGGGCATGATGGAGGTGAGGTGGTGGATGAAGTGGTGGAAAAGATAAGCCCTTTTCTGAAACGATCTTGTGACATTTTGCTATCTGCTTTTAGGTCAGCATCCTAAGCTTTAATTTTCCTTTTGAAACACTGCCCAAATACTCCCCCATTCTCCACATCTCTATCCAGGCCAGCTGCCTGTGGACCGAGAGAGCCACCTGACCACAGGAAATTACTTCTGGCCTAGATAATCCTGTCAGCCATGAACCCACCACCTAGCCACTGTTCTCGCTGAGCAGCAATGCATTCTTTTCCCTCCCTGAACCACTAAGCACAGGTCACACTTCCTGTGGTCAGTGCCCAGAGCTGACCCCGGCTCATTTGGGTTACTTATTTTCCAAGGACCCAACAGGCTGCTCCAGGAAGTGGCCTCTGGAATGGGGGTGTTGCCCTCCCCCAAGGCCCCTCCTGCCCACTCCTGTCCTGATGCCTGCCCACCCAGCCAGGGGATGTTTACTTCCTCTTCTTGCCTGCTACCCCTCTCGAGTCTTCCTCTCCACTCTCTTCCTGGTCAATGAGTACCTTTCCCACCGACTGCGCGAGGCATGGGAATGGGAGTCCCAGGAGGAATGTGCCAACTCCAGGCTGAGCGTCCATGCTCACCCCCTGTTGCAGCCTGCACTCTCCTCCCTTCCCTCTGAGACCCGGCACACATTCCAAGTCTACACAGCAGAGCCCTTTCTGACCCTAGATTCTTTCTGCATGAGTTCACTTGGTGACTTTTTAACCCAGACTTATGTACAAACATGCTCACATACACTCACACACATATTCACACCCCTACAATACTCACATACAAATCCTCACATACATGTGTATTGCATTCCTATACACATATACACAGCACACTTACACACTCATACAACACACTCACAGACACACTGAGCACCTTCCTTTGGACCTGAGGTCTAGGTGCAGCCCCCACTAAAACAAAGTGGATAAGGAGGACCCACCTTGTCATTTCTTGCTGCATCACAGAACCTTGGTCGCAGGGGTGGTGTGACTTTCTGACCCTGTCCCTACATGGTGGTTGCAACTCACACTATCTCCCACCTAAGGGCTAGTTCACATCCTCAGGAGCACTCAAAACAGTCCCACATCCTGACCCTACAGAATGCTTCTCTAGGGGGAGTAGTGGAAATAGTAGATAAATGTTTGCATGACTTTAGCATGGGTTTCAGAATTGAAGATATTTTTCAGAACAGTAAACTGTCTCTGTGACTCCTGGATGCTTTCGTCCAACCCAGTGTCTTGTCCTGGACTCAGGCTAACACACCTGCTTCCTCAATTTGCACATCTAGGAGGCCCATTCCTCAGCTTGGGCATCTGGTAGACCTACTTCCTTAACTTGGACATCTGGTAGACCTAACTCCTCAGCTTGGACGTCTGGTAGACCTAACTCCTCAGCTTAGACGTCTGGTAGATCGAACTCCTCAGCTTGGACATCTGGTAGACCAAGTGGCAGCTCCCCACCTCCCACAGCTGCAGCAGCCCTTGTCCTTTCACCACCTTGTGGGTCACGCAGTAGGCTCCCACTGATTTCCCTGCCACTGCTACCACTGTCTGTCCTCTGTGCAGCAGCCAAGGGAACCTAAAAACCCACATGGGAAATGTCTCCACTCTGATCACCTCCCCGGCTGCCTCACCCCAAAAGGGCGAAAGTAAAAGTGTGACCACCTGCTCCAGGCAGACCCCTGTTCCACCTGCCCTGCCTTTTTTTTTTTTTTTTTTTTTTTTTTTTTTTTTTTTTAGTACTTAGTACCTCCTAATCTACTCATTCACTTCTTTGTTCTCTGTCTGTTGCTTTTCTGTCTTCCCACACCAAGGCACTAGCTCCATACAGACAGGGGGGTTGTCTGTTTTTCTCACTGGCATATGATGAGGAGGAGGAGGAGGTGGATCCAGTGCCAGCCCAGGTCTGGCCCATAGGAAGTGCTTGTAAACATTTGCTAAAGTGAATGAATGCATGGAATGCATTGCTATTCCCAGCCCCAGTCAAGCTCCTGGACCCACAAACAGGCAGATCTGCAGAGGAGAAGAAAGCCCTGACTTGCAGGGCTTGAGAAGTGCTGGTTAAAAAACAGGGGGAGGGGGAGTTCTTCCACGAGTCTCTCTGCAAACTCCTGCTTGCCAGATTTAGTGAGCAGCTGATCTGAGGAGGCTGGGGTTGGGGTGAGCGGCTGGAGCCCCAGCCTGTCTCTGCAGCTGCTCCATTTCCAAATGCCTGAGATTCTGGAATTGTTCCCACCCAGCTGAGCCAGGACCAGCTGATGCCTGCCCCCCCACCCCCCCACTCTCACCCCCCCAGTTTTAAGCTGGCCACCAGAGGAGGCTTTAACGGAGAACCATGGAGCCCAGAGCTTGACCTTGTGGGCAGGGTGGCCCCGGAGTGCGCCTCCTCCCTGTGGAGAGGCAGCTCAGCCTGGCCACCCTCACTGTCGCATGCTTTGCTTGCTCCGGCCACTCCGTGAGTCAGTCACAAGGCAGATTTTCCATTAGCGTCAAACTCCTGTGGGTCTTGACCTGCAGCTGATGGGAGCAGGAGGGGAAGAAGCCAGTTTTAGATAACTCGCACTCCCAGGGGGTCACACTGTGGCCAGACCCCCAAATATTCCCTTGGTGGGGGCGGGAGATGGAAATGGCCCTTCAGGGGTAGAGCCTGAACTTGTGCACACCTCTCCACCCATCTGTCTATCTCACACAAGCCAGCCAGGATGGCACAAGACAAGAGGAAATGCTGACTATGTACCGCCACAGCTCAAACACTTACTGAACGCCAACTGTGTTCCCAGCCCTATGTGTGCTGTGGGACCTCCAGGGCATGAGGAAGTAGGGGATGGTGCTGGCGTGGGATGGAAGGGGTGTGAGAACCAGGGATATTCGGCGGTTGGGGGTGCTCCCCTTCCCAGACACAAGTTCTTCTTCATCGGGTAACAAAAACCTGCTCTGCTTTCCCTTTATTTTATGTTCTCTCTCTGTGTTCCTTTCATTAAACCTCCTTGCTCCCTCTTCCCAGCACAGTGGCTTTTTGTTGTTTTTAAAGCTTCACCATCCCCAGGATGACCACATGATTTGGATGAGGTCACATGACCCAGGGCTGGCCAAGGAGAAGACTGCCTTTCCCCAGCCGCAGAGATCAGTTTGGGGACAGGCATGTGACTGCAGTCAAAACAGAATCCTGCCCAGGGTTTTGCTGGAACAGTGAAGACAGAATCACCCCGACCTTCCAAGTTGGGAGTTCCAAGGACCCCTTACGTCTAGCATTCCAACTCAGGAGAAATACGTCCAGTCTGAGTAAGGTGGGGCCCCGTGGTGTCTTTTGAGCTCCCGAATCCAGCTGTCCCTGAAGCCAGTGCACCCTACACTCTTAGTTCAGTTGATCAGCAAACCTCCTTCTTTTCTGAACTGGGTCAGTGTTCTGTCACTTGAAACCAAAGAAATCCTGAGCAAGGCAATTCTGTATGGAAATGTGGCTCTAGATGCTTATGGAGGAGCAAACTGAGTGGAGTGCTGATAAGAGAACGCCTTCCTGGCTTATAAAAGTGGGAAGGGGTGGTCTCAGGTTTGGGCAAATACATGTGTGGATCCCCCTTGACCCTGGGCTGCTCTCTAACTCTGCCCAGCAGACTGGTCCTCCACAGCCACAACCCTCAGCTCGCTGCCCTGGCCCTGGCAGCTGTGTTTACAGCATTGCCTCCTTTTTCCTTTTTCTGTGGCTGCCTCTCCCTGTCTCAGAGCTGGATAGACAGGATGCTCTGTAGATGCCATGGCCAAGCCCCTAGTTCCCACCCATTCCACATACCTCCCCCAGGATCAGCCTAGCAGGGCCAGGCAATGGGTGCGCGGGGGGTGGGGTGGGAGGTGGAGGGAGGACACACATACAGCAGGCCCTGCTGACACTGGTGAGCGACAGACAGAAATCAGGCTTCGGCTACAGAGAGAGGAATCATCCCTTCACCTCACCGGAGGCAGACACACAGCCCCTGTGGAACCTCATGCCCAGGAGATGGTGGAAGGACAGTGCCAGGGTTACTGCTCCAGCCCACTTTCCCACACTGTACCCGGGGCAGGGGTCCTGCCTTGCCCTGGTTGTGGGATGTATGGGATGTGAGCAGCACACCCTGCTCCCTCAGGTCACCCCATAGCCTGGGGGAGGCTGCATGACAAAGGCAGACCTGAGCCCTGACCTCTGGCCCACAGGTTGCAGAACTGCTCTGGCTGAGAGAAAAGGGAGTCAAAGTAGAGATTTCTAACAACAGACCCCAGAGGCTATTTAATAAAATAGGACAGTGACTCCCTCCCCCTGAGCATTCACCTGAAGACCAAGTGGGTAATGTTGGGGCTCTGAACTCTCTGGAACTCACTGGAACTCTCTGGAACTTTCTGGAGATCTCTAAAACCTGGGAAAGGCGTCCTGGCCTGACTTGTAGAGCAGAGAGAGGCGGAGGCAAGAAGCTCGGTCCTGGTGAACAAACCATCACCCAAGCAGAGTTCAGAGTGGGGCTCTGGGAGGGTGGTAGGCTCTGAGAAGGGGCCAGGCTCCCCAGAGGTCTATGTGGCCCTGGGAGGGAAGGCCTTCAGCAAAGTTGCCTCCCCTCCAAGCCCAAAACCTGAAGCCTTAGCAGCCCGGAGGGAGAGAAGGGGGGCTCTGAGAAGAACCCTCGATCTAATCTGCCGGTACCTTCATCATACCCAGGGGTTTCCTCCCAGCCCACCGCCCCACCCCAACCGCGTTGTTCTCTAAAAGGCCTTTGTAAGGAACTAGAAAAGGCAATTATCAAAGAATTATTACTGAAACTAAGGGCAGCATGAAAATATCTATTTCCAAGCCATGTGAGCCCAGTCCTGAGAATTCCCATGAGAACTGTGACAACCTGTGCTTATCCGAGTGACTCACGTGGAGGGCACTTTACAGGCTTCGCCTTCACCTCCTCACCCGCCTCTCCTCCTCCTGCCCCCCCTCTCTCTCCTCCTCCTGCCCCCTCCCCACCTCCTACTTCCAGGACATCTGGGAGGGACCCAGGGAAAGGAGCAGATTCTATCTCAGGAGCAAACAGCACAGGTGGCCCTCGGGCCCTCCTGCTGGGCGGGGCAGGGATATGTGGACCAGGGCCGGCTGCCTGGAAGTGGAGCTGCTGGATGTTTGTGCCTCAGGGAACCCAGGAGGAGAGGCTGGCTATTTCTGCAGTGGTTCATTTTTTGTTTTGTTTTTTAATATATTTTTATTGATTTCAGAGAGGAAGGGAGAGGGAGAGAGAGAAACATCGATGATGAGAAACATTGATAGGCTGCCTCCTACATGCCCCACACGGGGGATTGAGCCCACAACTAGACACGTGCCCTGATCAGGAATTGAACTGTGGCCTCCTGGTTCATAGGTTGACACTGCAGTGTTTTATGGCTCCACTGGGAGCTCACAGAACTGTAAGGCGCAGGGCAGCGTCCGGCATGCAGGATAAGAGGCACTGTCCTCTCCGGCTCCTCCGTTGACAGGGATTAGATGAGCCAGTTGGGCACCTGACCCTGACTCGGTCCATCCTAATCATGTGGCTGCCCACGGACAGACGTGGGCAGGTGACAGCATATGCCCCAGGCCTAGGGCTGACTGACCAAGTGCGTCCAGAGATGACTGATAGATGGTGCACCTGTGACAGGTGGGAGCAGGGAGCGACATTCAGATGGAGGTGCTGGTGACTTGGTGAGCAGGGAAAGGGGATGGCAGATGGGGAGATGGGGAAGTCACACGTTGAGAGCAAGTTGGCAGGGAGAGGGGATGTGAGCGCGGGGAGAAAGGCTGAGTCTGGCTTTGGATATGCTGAGACTGGGACATCGCCCCCCTCCCCATGCCCCCGAGAGACAACGTCCATCATCAGACCAGTGAGGTGCTTAGAGTCTGGGAGGGGCCCGGGGCTCCCAGTACCTGCCTGATTCCAGGGGATGCTGAGGACATTCCGCCTTTACGCTGGTGTCCAGGCTGGTCCCACTGATCCAATTCTCGGAGTCGTTGCTTCAGTGTTTATGGAAATATAATTTTGCCCAGGAGATTCACATGTAATTAAGCATCTTTTAATGTCTGTTTACAGTCGCCATTCCGCTTGAGTAATTACAGCCATCGTGGAAGTTGATTGCAGCTGGGCCGTCTCTGTCGGCACAGGCTCTGGGCGACTGTCTCTGGGATCCAAGTGCCACTTAATTGGGGGCAGCCTCGGGCCTCCAGAACCCGGGAGAATAAATTCCTGGTGCTCCAAGCCGCCCACTCTGTGGCATTTTGTTGCCACCCCAGGACATTCACACAAGTCCAAAGCCGGAGGCTCATCGGCTTGAATGACTCACATGCAAATACAAGAGGAAGGGACACTGGCCACCATTCCGGGAGCCGTGGCAACGTGAACGGGTTCTGCTTTGTTCTGATTTGGTGGCTCAGGGAGCCACCTGCCCTGTCAGTAGGCAGAGTCTTGGGGGGATGAAGGGGCAGGACGTCTGCTCTGTGGGCTCAAGCTCCTGAACCTGGATTTGAGATAGTGCAGCCCCAAGAAGATCCAGGGCCAGGGACGTCCAGTAAAGGACACGATCACCTTGTCCTTGGGAAGGAGACATCGAGGATGGAGCCCCTGATTCAGCTCATAGGCCAGGGCTTGTCTCGGGTCAGCCTCCTGGGTCCACCCTCCCAGGACCACCTACTGCCCCTGTGGCTTGACCCAAGGTCCAGTGGAGGCCTGTGTGGGAGCAGGACGTCTCCACGCTCTTCCAGCTTAGACAGGGAGGCTTTCGTGGACCCGCCCTCCCCCCTCTCCCCCCCACCGCCGTTGAGCTGGAGGCCTGTCCGGTGCGCCCTCTCTTTGAAGTGGACCTTAGAGGTCACTCAAGGCCATGGCCAGAGGGCTCTTCTCCCTGGCCTTATCTTTCTTGAGTGTCACCCCCTCCCAGCAGTCATCCCTGCACCTGTCACTGCCTTTCCTATCATACTCTTGAGATGCTCTGCACAGTGTGTGTCGGAGGCCAGTGTGTGGAGCGACCCGAGTGGTCGGCTTCAAGTCTGGTCCCTGTGTGAGCGTGGCAAAGCTGCCTGACTTCTCTGTGCGTCTGTCTTATGTCTGACGATGAGACATAAGTGGTTGTCTCTGCTGTGCTGGATGGTTTAGGGAGCTAAGGCGCATGGAACAGCACCAGCAAAAGGAAGTGCAGCGGCGGCTGGTGCTGTCAGAACAAGGTCTGCCTCTGCTCTAGACCGTGAACTCGAGGACAGCGAGGACCACTGCCCAGCACCCTGCCTGAAGAGCACGCTCTAAAGGAGCGTGTGAATGGATGAGAGAGCTGGTCCCACTCAATGAAGCTCTGCTATCCGCCAACCCTCCCACACCTCGACCGCCCCACCCCCACCTCCACCCCACCCAGGTAGAGTAAACCCTCCGGGCCCCTGCAGGGTCCTGGGATAAAGCCTGGAATCTGTGTGTTTAGCAGCTCCCTCCGGACTCTGATGTTCCACTGCGCACCCCAAGTGGGCCGACGTTCAGGGGTCACTGGATTCAGAGAGTGGGCCTGGTCTCGGTTGGGCGGCAGGAGAGCATTGGTGTGGTCAGGAAGGCTGTGGAGCGGGACCAGCCCCCACTGAGGGTGAGCAGGGAACTCACCCTCCAGCCTTCCTTCCCTCCTGCTCAGTTTCATGTCTGAGTTCCCAACACAACAGCACCAGTGGGGGCTGCTCAGGAGCCTGGGAGACAGACCCACCTGGGCACTGGTGAAGTTGGTTTGGGTTTGTGGCCAAGAAAATCATGAGGGATGCACAGAAAACAAGGGAGGCATCACTCCTGCTCCCAGCCCTGTCTCCTGCTGGCTCCCCGGGGCAGCAGGAAACTGTCCAGCTCCACGGGCGACCTGCTGTCTAATGACCGCCATGTGGCCGCGGCAGCCGAGCTGGCTGCCTGGGAGTGCAAAGCCAGAGAACAAAGCAGACCATTAAAAAGCAATACAGAGGCATTTACCCACAGCCCAGAGTGGGCAGCTGGAACCCAGGCGAGGCAGGGCGCACTCCGGGCAGCACCCCAGCTCTCCTTCTCAGTGAGCAGGCTGCCGCCCAACCGGACTCAGAGAGCCCACAGACTAAGGCCCGTCAAGAAGAGGTGACAACCCAAGCTGACTCATCTTGTCCTCCTTGTAGAGGGCTCTGAGGACCCTTCCCACACTCAGTTCCCTCCCTTTTCTTCCATTGCCTCATTCATTCATTCATTTACTCCTTCATTCAGTTATCAGAAGTTCAATGAGCATTCGTTGTATGCCAGGCACTATCTGAGGTTCTGGGGACACAGCAGAGAATGAGCTAAAGTCCCTGTCCCCACACAGTCCCCCTCCCCACACAGTCCCCCTCCCCAC
>PVJC01035460.1:0-18245 GCA_004026665.1 Murina feae
TGCGGTATCATCTCACACCTGCCAGAATGGCTGCCATCAACAAAACAACAAAGGACAAGTGCTGGAGAGGATGTGGAGAAAAAGGAACCCTCCTGCACTGCTGGTGGGAATGCAGACTGGTGCAGCCACTATGGAAGACAGTTTGGAGTTTTCTCAAAAAATTAAAAATGGAACTCCCATTTGACCCTGTGATCCCACTTCTGGGAATATATCCCAGGAAACCAGAAACACCAATCAGAAAGGATATATGCATCCCTATGTTCATAGCAGCACAATTCACCATAGCTAAGATTTGGAAACAGCCTAAGTGTCCATCAGCAGATGAATGGATTAGAAAACTGTGGTACATCTACACAATGGAATACTATGCTGCTGTAAAAAAGAAGGAATTCTTACCACTTGCATCAGCATGGATGGAACTGGAGAGCATTATGCTAAGTGAAATAAGCCAGTCAATAAAAGGAAAATACCACATGACCTCACTTATATATGGATAATAAAGACCATTACAAAGTGATAAACATAAACAAATACAGAGACAGAGCAGCCTTGAACAGACTATCATCCTACAGCTGGAAGGCTGGGGATGGTTGGGGGGGAATTAAGAGATCAACTGAAAGACTTGCATGCATGCATAGGAGCATAATCAATGGACACAAGAATCTGGGGGTTAGGGAGGGGGGGGGGAAGGGCAAGGGGAAAAATGGAGATCTATCTATCACTTGTTGTAATACTTATCTATCATTTATTGTAATACTTTAAGCAATAAAAAAATAAAAAAATAAAATAAAATAAAAACAAAGCGTTTAAAGTCTAAAAAAAACAACAACAACAAAAAAGAAAGCATCTCCATAGGGGGAAAAAAAAATTATTACTGTCTTCATCTAATCTAATAAAAGAGTAATATGCTAAAAAAAAAGAAAAGAAAAGAATCACTAAATTAAAGAGTTTTTTCTAAAATAACAGTAAGTGGTATGTGAATTTTGGACTCTTATGTTTCCCATTGGTGTCTGCCTAGCACAGCTGCCAAGTGACATATTCCTGCATTTGATGTCACTGCCATCCAGGAGAGGATCTTCTTGGGAAGACCCAAGAAGGAGGGAAACCTTTGGTGAGATCGCACACATTCAGGTGGTAGGACCATAGACTAAGGAAGTTCTTTGAGAACTTCAATCAACATCCCATAGTTCTAATACTATTCTCTCATTTGATGGAGGCCTGGAGAAATTTTATCACACAGTCTGTTAGTGGGAGAGCCTGGGCAAGAACTCAAGAGCTTGGGTGATTTACTCCATGGATGCAGAGATGGGCCTCTTTGGGTAGCTAGCCCTGTTTCTCCACATCAAGTTGGCAGCTCCATGGGAGAGAGCTGGGAGTTTGTCTTGTCCACAACCAGATTCATAGCACCCTGAAGGTAAATATTGGGCAATCAATGACGATTGAATGATTGAATACTATATTCCTGCTTCCAGTCTTTTTGGTATATTTTTACTCTCATTGTAGTGCAAACTCAGAGAACATACTATGGAGAAAAAGCAAAAAAAGAGAACTCTAATGTGGAAGGATATCTTAGAGGAGGAGGAAAGTTGAAGCATTTTGTAGAACAATACCAGTAAAAAAAATTCATTCTTGTTGGGGATAGGGTACAGGGAGACATTCTCTCCACTCCTCATGTGCCTGTGTGGAAGAGTTTCAGCCAGAGTTATCTTTTGGCCTCTCCTTACCCCTGACATGAAAAACTCAGCAGCTCTGTACAGTTTCTTCTTTTCTTTTTCAAAGACTCTCCTGCCTATTCTGCTCTCTGTCATATTTTAAGTGACCTACCCTTGAGGAGGAGGCCTGTGGTGGTCCAGCTGTGGCTGTCTGAGTCAGAGGTAATGCTGTATAAGCCTACTGTACTCTCAGCCATATATTTACAGATCAATTTTAGGAGAGGTGATACTGCTGGATTTTCCCCCCATCAGAACAACGTCTTACTATCCACACTTTTATCGGTGATCAAACTGATGCTCCCTCCCTCTGTGCTTTGTGTCCATACCTCCGTTAAGCTGTTATAGGTTGACCCTTAAAATCTCTCAGTAGTATGTTTTGCTGAAATTGGGTTTTTTGAAAGCTGGTATTTCTTGCTTTACAGTAGAATTACAGTGCCTGCCTGGTTTAGCTCAGCAGTTGAGTGTTGATCCAGGAGCCCAGAGGCTACTGGTTTGATTCCTGGTCAGGACACATGCCCCAGTTGCAGGCCCAATCCCCTGTGGGGGTGTGCAGGAGGCAGCCAATTGATGATGTTTCTCTCTCATCAATGTTTCTATCTCTCTACCCCTCTCCCTTCCTCTCTCTCTAAAAACCAGAATAATAGTAATTATTACCATTTATTGAATACATATGTATCAGGTACCATGCTAAACACCTTATGTGTGTTATGTTGCTGAACCCACCCAACAATCCTGAGAGGTAGACACCATTATGATCCTGTTTCATAGATGAAGAAACAGCTTTAAAGAATTAAGAATCTTCCCGTGTTTAATGCGGCTGGTCAGCAGTGAACCAGTTTTTGTACTCAGTTTTATGTTTCTTAGCCCTGCTCTTAGCCACCAGCTTATGTCTCCCATAGCTATTCAAGTAAAATACTGTAAGCAGAAGGAAAACAAGAAAGTTTTGGAAGAAGTAAAAGAAATCCTGCGAAAAGGCAGTTTGAGCTAATCTAGGGTATTCCCAAGCAAGAAAGGCTGTCATCTAGAAAACACTGGCTAGATTTGGTCCATTTGTATGAACATATTATCTGCAATTATTTTAAGGAAGAATATTTCATGAAAAAAACCAACTGGTCTGATACTATATTTTCTTTCAGAGAGCAGTTTAGATTTCAGAATGATTCTCCCTACCTCATGTAATTCCCTGTTTTTTATTTCTTTTTCCTCTCCACAATCTTTGCCTGGTACTGGCCCTTAAATAAGCAACACCTGGTAATTCATGATGATTTTCAGAGTCATTGGATAATTTTAAAAATCTTAGGGTGCCTAAGTTTCTCCATTTGATAATGTAAATAAATTGTTAATACTGATTTCTCTATCTGGTACGTGAATACGTGCTAAGCTTTTGTGTCTGCATAGACTTAAGTACTTTTAAACTATAGGCACATTTATTTTATTTATTTTTGGCCATATCTATTCAGATTCATTTAAAATTTTTATTTTTCAGTCACAGTTTATATTCAGTATTATTTTGTATTAGTTCAGGTGTATAGCCTAGTGGTTAGACAATCATATACTTTACAAAGTGATCTTACTCCCCTGCCCCGCCCCCCTATATTTCAAGTACTCACCTGGCACCACACATAGTTATTACAATATTATTGACTATATTCCCTATGCTGTACTTTATATCCCTATACCATATGCAGATTTAAATTTAAGGAGCGTTTTCCATTTTTCTTTAGAGAATGGCTTCTCTCTGATATCTTAGAGCCAGGTGTGTAATATTGAAAAACAGGATCTCTCAGACTAATTCCAACTAGACTTTTCCTTCCCCATGATTATATGAGTTGGCGTAGTGTAATTATTTTTGCTGAGTCAGTCTCCTTGGGAGAGGAATCAGTGTCATCATTTCAAAACATCCTAGCATAATCCAATCCATTCACAGGTGGCAACCTGCAAAGTAGGAATATTCCCAGGCAGCTGGAGGGGTGAGGCAGGCACAGGCAGAAGTGTTAGGGCATTGGGAAATGCTACCTGGAGGCTGCCAAAGACTGACAAGATGGGGATACCTCACAGCAAGCAGTTCTCATACCTTAAACAAATCCAACAGGCACCAGGAAAGAATGAAAAAGGAGAAAACCCATCCAGGTACAGGGTGAAGGGTGGGTAGAAAGAAGTCTGGGAGGAACTTTTTAAAAATGTGTACTCCTGCTTGGATTCTTGTTTTCCTACATAGTACAGCCTTGTTCAGTAAAGTATTTCAATAGTTAAGCCAGGTCCCCAGGATTAGTCAGGAGAGCGGGAATCAATGGGAAGGGAGGCGGAGGAGGAGAAGTCACACCTCACTGCTGGGTTTGATAGGCTACCTGCAGGCTTTTGTATGACTTGTTTAACAAGCCTCTGATTAGTGTACAAAGCAAATGAATCACTGGGAGCTGTGGCGAAGGTCGTCTCTGTGACAGTAGGAAGCCTGGGAAATGCAAAATCATATTCCTCTAGAAAAGGACAGCAAGCTTCGCTGCCTTTCCTCACCCCAACCCTTTGTCTGTCTGCTGTTCTTTGTATTCCAGCTAATGTCACCAAGCTATTACCTCATCCTTTGTTAATTTCTGTCCAGCCTTCATGGCTGCATTGGATTCTGCTGAAGTGAATAAAGGTTTATCAAAAGCGTGAAGGCAAAGGGACACAGAATTCCTCTAGATGGCCCAAATATACTTTAGCTTTTCTAAAATATTGAAGTGTGACTGAGGAGTCACACAGCAGTTTTCTACTGAGAACTTCATACAGCAACTCTCTACTTTCCCTCCTCACCACCCTCCCTACCCCCTGCAGTTCAATGCCCTGGGTCAGAACTTGTTTAGATTTGTTTTCACAAAGTAAAGACATTTAACTAGTGATTTGTTCCAGCTTTTTGAGCATTTGCTAATATGTGGTGGGAGACCTCAAATTTGACAGACTCACTTTTAGTGAGTGTCAGGTGGGAACTAATCTGTCATTATTACATTATTTATTCTTTCTTCTCCAGGAAGGACGTCAATTTGAAAGGGAAATAGATGAGCAGATTTTTTTTTAACCTTCTCAATAAACCAAGACAGGATCCTTTCTTCTCCCTCTTCTAATTTTTTATTATCACAACTTGTCCAAATTCAATTTGAATGGCCCCCAAGGTCTGTGCTGTAGTGCATTTTCCTTTTAATCATTAGACTGTGAAAGGGAGTTTAAAACTAAAGACAACCAACTGATGCATTTCAGAATAAAAATGAAGAGGAGCTGAGAGCAGTGGGGGTGGGTAGATCCCTCTAGGTAAGCGTTGTCACCAGAAATCTAATGTCAGCCACATACACAGTTTTAGACTATGTAGTAGCCAGCCCCACCAAAAACAAGAAAGAAACAGGTAAAATTGATTTGAAAAATATATTTTCCTAACTCTATATATCCAAAAGATTACATTTCAACATGTAATCAATATAAAACTACTAGAGGCCCAGTTCATGAAATTCATGCATGAGGGAAGGGGTGTCCCTCAGCCCAACCTGCACCCTCTTCAATCTGGGACCCCTTGAGGGATGTTCAACTGCCAGTTTAGGCCCGCACTTTTAAAAGATGACAGCTCCATTGTTGTTTCTTTCTTTTCATATTTAAACCCATTGGAATTAGTAGATACTCAAAGTGTGTATACATTTTGGAGGGACACCCTGTATATCTCTAGTCAGCGGTGAAAGGAACCAATGGCAGGTTGGAACTCCTAGACAGGGAATCTTGCTCACTCCCTGCATGTCTTCCCACTCCGCTTTCCACTTTCATGGGCAGTGGGAGAATCAGTGTTGTCTCTCATTAATTCGGAAAGCACATCCTGTCACCTGCTGCCAGGTAAGAGCATGCTAGGCCCGGAGGAGCAAGGCTCAGTCAGGGCAGCCTTTGTTAATACGCACCAGCACCTGAGTGCACATTCCTCCTCTGCAGTCTCCATGACTCTCCCACCATTTCACTGAGAGGATGGACTTCCTCACCTCCTCTGAGTTCCCGACCTTGAATGCTGACGGAAGGCACCTCAGCGAGGGCCGCCCTGCACCCACCAGGTGTGTCTGTCCGCACCTGCTCCTGCCTCAGCACCTTCATTAGCCCCACGTAGGTGATCTCGTTGCCACACTGGCCTCTGCGAGTACAGGTGTCACCACTTTGCCCTTTCACTGTCATCTCACAGCGCCCTGAGCACCCAGACACATGCCAAAGGATGGAGTGTGCTGGAGGGGATGTGCGCACATCATGTGGGGGACATAGGCAAGCTAGGGTTGGCAGAAGTGCAGTAGAGGGTTGGGGGGGAATGTGTGCATGCTGTGGTCTGGGACTGTTGCATGCGTGCATGGGTGACAATGCTCTGGGAGATGGTTACACCTGAGGGCGGGAGAGGATGTGCGCATCTGAGGCCTGCGCCCATGCAGATCCACAAACCTGTGCGGCGTGGCTAGGAAGACATCAATCTGGCCCGATATCATGGCTGTTCCTCCAATTGCTCACCTTCTGGGCCAGGAGGCAGGACTGGTGCAGCTGCTCCTCTGAGCTGATAGCCCGAAGCCACTGCTTCAGCTTGGTCTGCAGGCTCTGCTTGGTGCCGCCCACAGCTGCCACCACCATGTGGGGAGTACAGGCCACCCTCTGCCGGGCCCCGCCTCCTCTGCCCCCATCCCCAACACTGCAAGTCCCCGCCCACCAGGCAGGACCTGCGGTGGAGGGGCCTCTCCAAGGCCCTAGGGATCCCAGCTGGGGCCACAGCAACCCTGCCCCTGTCCCCATCCCTGATGCTGCAAGTCCCCGCCCACTCATGCCTCCTGTGCACACAACCTGCTGATTGATCATTACTGTGATGGTGTCCTGACCAATTTGCATATTACCCTATTATTAGTATAGATTAATGAGATATTTTGCATTGTTTGTACCAAATTTAAAAAACTTGATGTATCTCTTCCATGCATGGCATACATTCAATTAGCCACATTTCAAGTCTCAACATCCACAGTTGCTAGTGGCCACCGTATCAGACACCCTAACTCTGGGCTGTTGTAGGTTCTCCATGGTGGCGTCTCACTGAATATGCTTCAGAACTCAGAGCCCAGATCGTTTGGGAAGCCAGGCTTTGCTTTTTGCTATTTTTCTAAAAATATTTTTTTTAAAATTGATTTCAGAGAGAAAAGAAGAGAGATAGGGAGATAGAAACATCAATGATGAGAGGGAATCATTGATTGGAAGCCTCCTGCCTGCCCCCTACTGGGGAGGGGGGCGAGGATGAACCTGCAACCAGGGCATATGCCCTTGCTCAGAATTGAACCCAGGACCCTTCAGTCCACAGGCTGACACTCTATTCATTGAGCCATGTTGTTGGGTTCTTCTTTAGTTTTCATCTTCATTTCTTCTTGGCTCAGTCCACTTGGAATAATATCCTAAAAATGGATTCTGGGAAGAGTGGTTAGAGGGATTGTGTCAGGAAAGGATCAAAGCTGGGCTCTCTAAATGGACCACTATCTGTTTAGACCTGTTTCTTCTCTCTCATGTGGAGGGAGAGGGTCCTCCAGCTGGTTTACAGTAGAAAAAATATTTATAATGTAACCAAGTCTTTATTTTGATTCCTAGTCTGAACATAGGAATTCACATCAGCTAGTTCATAAATAATACATACTTTCACACTTAATTTTCAAAAGCAGTGTTCTTTTCCCACACAAAGAAGCACTTTATTGGCAGGGATTGCAATGTAGGAGGCAGGCTCATCCCATGAGTATATGGTGTGGCCAACAGCATGGAACTGGAGAGCTGGCCCCCAGGGTCTCCACTGTAGCCCATTTGTCCAAATTTCAGGAAAGTTAGGAATCCCTGACGCTGGCTTCGTTCCCCTTTCTTCACTTTAAGGTTCAGACAGGGAGCTCTAAGTCTCTCTGTTTCTGCCACCTTCTCACCAGGTACACAATGCCTGTTCTCTAACCCTTAGCCACACTCTTGAGCATAGCTTGCTTTCCATCAGGAGTATAATTACGTGGCAGGAGCTGTGCTGGAGGGGAACAAGCCCTTCACTTGAAGTCAGAAGATCCAGAATCTGTCATTGCTTTATTAAGTGACTTTGTGAAAGTGACTTGGCCTCTCTAAGCCTTTGTGTCTTCATTTGAAAAGTAGAAGTGTTAATGCTTACCTCATAGAGTTGTTGGAAGGATTAAGGGAGGTAAGTTATAAAAGCACTTAGGAATCTGTTAAAACTTTGTACATCTTCAGTTGTTAAGAGTTCTAGTGAGGTTCTGAGATATATTCCTGCTGAATTTCCTGACCATTCCACCTCTTTTTCAAGTTTATGGGGCTCTTAACCCCTTCCTATTTGGACTCTCTGCTCTACCAACTTTATCTACTTATTTTCAGACTGTCTAGTCCCACAATACTTGCTAAGTGGCCACATGATCCCATGCCTGGCTACACTGAGGGCTAGGGGTAGACACACCTAACTCAAATTTTCTCTCCCTGGAATTAGAAAGTGGGATCCAGGGAGTTTATTAATTTTTTGAATTTGAATGGTTTAGAATATCAGTTCTCAAGTGTGGTTCATGGACCCCTGAGAGCCCCCTGAGACAATTTCATGGAGTCCATAACATTGAAACAATTTCATACTAATGCTAAGAGGTTATTTGTCTCTTTTTTCCCTGTGCTTTTATTGCTGATGGTATAAAAACAAAAGGGTAGCAGCTTAACATGAATTCAGGTAGTGGCACCAAACTATAGTCGTCATGTTTTCACCACCATGCACTCATGGTAAAAGAACAAGAAGATAGAGCCCAGCCAGTGTGGTTCAGTGGTTGAGCGTTGACCTAAGAACCAGGAGGTTATCATTCAATTCCCAGTCGGGGCAATTGGCCAGGTGCAGGGCAGCTGATCAATGATTCTCTCTCATCATTGATGTTTCTATCTCTCACGGTCTCTCCTTTCCTCTCTCTGAAATCAATGAAAACATATTTTAAAAAATTAAGCCGAAGTCTAGTTTCCAGTATTCTTGATGAAGTGTTAAATTATTAGTTTCATTAAATCTCGACCCTTGAGTATACATCTTTTTAATATTCTGTGTGATGGAATGGGAAATTTGCATGTTGTGCTTCTACTGCAGACCAAAGCAGGCAGCATTCTTGAGGAAAACCACTTACATATTGCTTGAGTTGGGAACTAAGCAAGTGGCTTTTTGAAAGGAGCACCATTCTCGCTTGAAAAAACAAACTATGGTTTTTCAGACAGGGTATTTTTGGCAGACATTTTTTTGAAAATTGAATGTTTTCCTCTCACTTCAAGGAAAAGAACCAATAGCATCTTTTGCCAATGATAAAATGTGAGTTTCCAAATGAAAACTAGAAATTTGAAAAACTTATAGCTGACACCATGAGCTTCACAGCTTTTCAATACTTAAAGACTTTTCTGATGAGATGAGTGGTGATATTAACAAATGTGATTTAAAAAATATATTTATATGAAATGTGTCAACATTGGGAAGATATGTATAACTCAGTGAACCCGTATTTCTAAATAAAAAATACATTGGTAAAAGATCTATTCAAAGTGAATAGACTAATGGATTTTAAACTTAAAAAAGAATCCTCACATGAGGATATGTTTTTATTGATTTTTGAGAGAGAGGAAGGAAAGGGAGGGAGGGAAAAATATCTATCAGTTTTCTCCCATATGAGCCCCAACTGGGAATGGAGCAGGGATTGAATCTGCATCCTGGGAATGCATCCTGGGAATGCATCCTGGGAATGTACCCTGACCCTGAATCAGACCTGCAGCCCTCAGGCCAACGTTCCAACCAATGCAGCTGCACTGGCCAGGCTAGCCTAATGGGTTTTAATGTAGCAGTAAGAAAGGTAATTGGTGTGACTTCAGATTCCACATTGCATCTCAATTTTGAGAAATTACCATTTTTTGAGTTTGGGTGTTGTTATAAAAATATCTATAATTATTTGAAAAGTTTATTAAAATCATCTGCTCATTTTTAGCTACAATTTCTTTGTGAGATTGAATTTTCTTCATATACTTCAACCAAAATAACATATCATAAATTGAATGCAAAAGCAGAAGCAGGAATTTAGCTATCTTCCATTAAGCAGACCATTAAAAGGATGTGCAAAAATGCTAAACAATATTATTGTTGTCATTAAATCTTCCTCTTTTATTTTGAAAAAATAAATCAGACTTGGGTAGCTATATTGGCCCATGTATGTGCAAATGAATAGGGGAAGCTCATATTTAGAGAGATAGAAGTGCAGAGATAAGCAGGGATGAGAGAGACTATGGATGGGTGGAGAGAGAGAGAGAGAGAGAGAGAGAGAGAGAGAGAGAGAGAGAGAGAAAGAGAGAGAGAGAGATGCTTTGGTTCCTGATGACTCTGTACAAGGTTTATTTTTTTGTTTTGTTTTAAAATATATATTTGTTTGTTTTTTACAGAGAGGAAGGGAGAGGGATAGAGAGTTAGAAACATCGATGAAGAGAAGCATCGATCAGCTGCCTCCTGCACACCTCCTACTGGGGATGTGCCCACAACCAAGGTACATGCCCTTGACCGGAATCAAACCTGGGACCTTTCAATCTACAGCCGACACTCTATCCACTGAGCCAAACCGCTTAGGGCTCTGTACAAGGTTTTAATCTCCGTTAAAGCCTGCCCATGCTGCCCAATTTAGAGTTCTAGATTTCTGTGTTTTCTACCATAAACCTCCTTTCTATTTAAGCTGACTTGAAAAGGATCTCTTCCTTATGTGGTGGCCATAAATCTCAGTCCATAGACTCAAGTGTACAAGAGATATGACCTTTTAAAATGGTCTATAAATTGACTTAATTTTATATTGGCTTATATCTTGCTGGGTTACTGAGTCATTCTTATTCTTTTTCTTTCTTCCCCTGCCCATTTTCAGGTTGTATCAAAGCATTGAGGAGCTTAGTTTGGGAAAGCTGCTCCCTTGAGGCCTCTAAAGATAGGCCAGAATCACCACCAGGTGCTGCTCAGCCTGGAGTGGCTTCTCCCAGCCATGAGAAGAGCAGGCTAGTAGCCTGATGAAGCTTGCCTTGATCATGGAGAGAAAACCAGAGACATATTCAAATGGAATCTTTCCATGTGGGTTTCTTGAAATATTTGTAGTGGGGAAAGGAAGTTTTGGGATTCTGATCCCACAGTAGCCAGAATAGGAAGAGAGAGTTCGATTGCTCAGGGACAATGTAATGCATTTTCATCCTCCCTTCCTACTCTCTGCCACATCTTTCATGTGAAAGGATTAATGTCTTTTGTCTGTGAACATGTGTTTTTCTCAGCCCTCCCTTCACTTTGCTCCTGGCAGTGATGGTGGAAGAATCCATGTGAGCTTTGATGGTCTGGGAAGAATTTTGGAAACACCATTCTTCTGGCTTAAATACTGCTTTATAGTGTGGTTATTTCTTCCACATCCACCTCCTTCTTCCTTTATATTACCACAGCTACCACCCTTGATGGCCCTCATCCTTGCATGCCTGGATCCAACTGGCCTCCCTAACTCAGTGAGCCATTCTGCACACAAATTCTCAGAAGAGTCCTCCAGAGATGGAATACTAAGTATGCCATACCATTCATTCAGTGCTTAGCACATTTAGCTTCTTCTGAAAATATTTTTTTTTGTTTGAATGACTTATCTACCCTTGAAAGTAGGGGTTATTTTTTTTATTTCTGTGTATCCTCCACATCCAGCACAGTATAGACAGTTTGCTGCTGCTGCCTTAAAGGGAAAATGAAAGGGTTCTCTGGATGGTTATATTTAATTCATTCAATAACTTGTATTTAGCACCTGTTGTTTGCCTTACTGTGCTCAGTGCTGGAGTCTCAAAGATGAATCAGCTACATGCCTTGTGTGCCCAGGATAACGCAGCAGGATAAGTGCTGTAATAGCTCAATAGCTGAGCTCTTGTCTCCTCTGTCTAGCTGTCCTCAGCCCCCTCAGGCTAGTTCAGAACGCTTTCTCCCTACTCCCCAAGTCCCCTCAGCATTTATTCATTAGAATGCATTTAGCATGCAATCTAACAAATTTGGAAAACATTTAACATTTTATTATGAAAAATTTCAAACATGCATATAAGCTTTAACAATTATCAATGTTTTGCTGTTCTGGCTTCATCTTTCCCCCAATTATTTTTCATGAAAGAGCAATTTAAGGCAAATACCCAATATATATTATTTCATTCACTAATACTTCATGATATATCTCTAGCAGATAAGACTTTTTGAAAAATGTAACTGCAAAACCATTATCATCCCTAACAAAATTAATGATAATTCTTTAATGTCATTTAATATCTGGTTCATGTTCATTTTTTTCCATTCAGTTGTCCAAAAATGCCCTTTTAAAATGGTTTTTATTTTCAAAATTAGGTTCATAGTTGTATTTGGTTGATATATTTCTTAATTTTATTTTAACCTGTTCCCATCATTGCTCTCTACCCCCATGTATTTGTTGAAGAAAGCTCAATTGTTCATCATCTGGTTTTGGCTGATTCCACACTTGTGGTGGTTTTTGCCATGTTCCTCTATTCCCTGTATTCTTGTGAACTGGCAGTACTTCTAGAGGCTCGATTACAGTCAGGTTCTATGCTTCTGACAAGAATATGTCATAGGTGTATAGTGTTAATTAGACTACACCCAGAGGCATGTAATGTCCTGTTAGATGGTAGTCTCATGGTCTGTTTTCTCGTCTTCCCTGTTTGACTAGCTGTTCTTGGAAGAGAGGGATTCTTGATTATTTCAGACTCATCGTGTGCAGCCCTTTTTGGGTCCAGCAACTACAGAGCTGGTGACTAGCTCTGCCGAGGGAGCTGGAAAGGACTTCCTGCAGGACTTGGGTCTTGAAGGATGAGCAGGTGTTTGTGAGGCAGATGATGGGGCAGACATTCCAAGAAGCAGACTTGGGGGCGCTCAGTAGACTGCTTAACCCTGTGGGTGTGATCATGCTTAGGGACAGAGGAGATACAAGTAATGTAGTGACATTCACTATAGCCCTAGTGGCTATGTGAGCAGAGAGAGTACCATCTCACAGAGTAGTGCCAAGACAACTTCCCTACTGCCTTTATGTTAATTCCAGCCCCACTGGGAACTAGCCAAGGATTAAAAGAGCCCCATGAACCTCCAGCAAGGTTTGGTGGGAGGCAGTGTTTCTAGCACTTGAGGGATTGGGATGAGTCATCTCATAGACATCACTGACCTCATTCATCCACTCATTCATGGAGAGAAAAGAGGAGGGATCGTGCCAAGGACAGTTCTAGAGTCAAGTCCAGCTCTGACTCTAACTGGCTGAGTCATCTTGGGCAAGTCCTTTCACATTTTTGAGCCTTGATTTTTAAAAAAAATCTGTAAAGTGGTGACAATAACACCTCAAAGGACAGTTGTGAGGCTTATGTAAGCTCACATACATCAAGCATTTAATATTGCATTTGGTACAGCTTAGAGATAAATGCATGGTAATTCTCTTCCTTCTCTTCTATAAACATTTAGAGGGACTAGTAACTACAAGACACTATGCCATGCAGGGGGAAACAAAGATGAACCTACTGTATCCAGACTATGTCCTCTGTGAGCCTGCAGCCCAGAAAGAGAGGAGCTAAGGGAAACGGTAAGTGCACAAATCATTACATCTCGAGGTGCAGCTGAAAGTGCAGGGGACAGTCGTGTCTTAGCTGCGTGTGATTTCATCCACAGCATGCAGTCCCCTCACTAGACTAAAGCAAGTTCTGCTTCTCCTGTTATAACACATTACAGTCTCTAATTTGGATGTTGAAAGGGGGAAAACAAACAAACAAACAAACAAACAAAAAACAGACAAACCAGACTTTTTTTTTGCTTCTAAAAGGAACACCCAAATGACCCAATGTCCTCGCTGACTTAGGGGTGAGGACACACCTGGCTCCCCCTCTTTTTCATAAAATCAAAGCCTCTTGGGGGACGGTTGGGTCCAGGTGAAGTAGAACCCAGGTCTTTGGATCAGTGACCTTCATCTGATTTAATTCATCTGTAATGCGACAAGGCCTAGCTGGCTGATGCAGTAGAAAGTGCAAACGACAGCCCAAGCAGGAGGGTCATGGGGAGAATCCCAGCTGTCACACACTGGGAAACCAGAGGGGCTGTACTGCCCTGCAGGGATGAAGGCTCTGAAAGCAATGCTTTCCCTCCCAAAGAGAAGGGTTGAGTCTGCAAGGATTTGTCTCCAGGCAGCACTTCTGCCTCCTCTTCTGGCTCCGGGAGACTGCTGCTTCCATCAGAGCTTCTGGCACCATCAGAGGTGAGAGCAGCAGGGCCAAGCAGGGCTTCTGTGCAGGTGAGCCTTCCCCCAGCACCTCTGAGAGGACAGCCACGGAACTGCCGGCTGGGGCTGAGTCGGTGGAGGGTGGGCAGCTGGAAGGGCTAATTTCTGGGTGTGAAACCTGGCCCAGTGGTCCATCTCCACTGCCTACACTGCACACACTTCGTGACTCTGACACCTGCGGGTTTGGGCTGGAGTCGCAACTTTATTAGACATTGCGGCAGCTGAATCCCCCTTTTTATTTTGAAACCCGAGTTCCCCTAGCTAGTCTTAAAATTCCCAGGCTTCTCTTTTCTTTTCTTTCTAAAACTCTTTTTAAAAAAAAACTGTGAAGTGTGGTACAGTGACTGAAAAGATCAGAGGAAAAAGATCGTGAAGGGAACACCCAGGTAAGTATCACCCAGATCAAGAAGTAAGCCAATTCCAGCTCCCAGAACCACACCCCTCCTGTGTGCCCCTTCCCACTCACATTCCCCCTCCTCCCTGAGTTTAACACCTTTCCTTGCTCCTCTTGGTGCTTTTGCCACCAAACTCTTCATCTAGAAACACTGTAATTTAGTCTTGCATGCCTTTAATTTTACCTACATGGGGTTATACAGCATGTATTATTTCACTGCTGATTTCTTTCACCCAATATTGTGTCTGTGAGGTGTATCTATGAGGTTAAATGGAGCTGCCGTTAGATTATTTTCATGGATATCTAGTATTCCCTTGTTAGGACACACAGTGTGTTCATTCTGTTGTTTCTGGACATTTGAGTTGTTGCTCATTTTTTGGGCTCATCTCCATAATGTTGCCGAGAGCAGTCTTGCATCATGCTCCAGGTACAGAAACTCCTCTGGAAAGGAAAGCTGTGATAGGATCTTATGTCTTGGAGGCAGGGGGCTTTGGCAACACTGAGATGCAGGGAGCTCACTGTGGATTCACGATGCTGCTCCACCTCCTCTCTGCTCACCACCGTGTGGGTGGATGGGGCTGGAGGTCACTCTTATTAGGATTTGTCCTAGAAATCAAGGGGAAAAGAAGCCACAACTTTCTGGCCAGGATAAAGGGAGCAACTTGAAAGGGTACTGAGCTGGAGATCAAAGAGCCCTTCATGCTGCAGCGTTGATGTTAGTGAAGCTGCACACACTGTGCTAATTAACTAACGCATCTTCCGAGCTTGGTGCATTCCCACCTACTGTTTCCTACTCAGCCACCTTCCACTCAATGCCAACACCGTCATCGTTGACGAATTCTTGGACGTGGAGCAAGGGTGCCCTTGGCTGCTGCAGGCACTCAGCGCTGTTGGAATAGCTCTGGGGAAGAGCGTTGAAGTCCACTTGCAGAGGCTGCAAAATCAGACCAAGTTGGAACTGGAACCCGTCGGGGATCATCATAGGGTGATCTGTGACTATTCCCAGGCTTGTTGGGGAAAGTGGGGTTTTGATGGAAAGAAGTGGCATTTGTTTGCATTCCATGGAATTGGTAAGCAGGGCATGTTTGAGGGGAAATTCCCAGTTTCCTCCTCTTTCCAGTCCCTTTTGTCTTTTTCAGCTCCATGCTTCCTGTTTTAGAAATTAATTTGTCTATTCTCTCAGCTTTGAGGAATAGATATACACATCCCTCCAAAGAGCCTTTGACGATACAGCCTTAAAGGTAACAAGAGGAGATCAGAGAAATGAGAGGCAGGAAAAAGAAGCATGGGGGGCGGGGAGTGGTTGTTGGGACAGGAGAAGCTAAACTCTGGCGAGGGAAGTGAGAAGGGAGGGAACATTAGGGGACCTTCGGGGACCGGGAATGTCTTAGACCTTGATGTTGATGGTGGTTCTGTGTATTAAAATCCATCCATTTGTGCACTTAGATTTGTGCTCATTGATAAAACGAAGGCTGCAGGGAGCTTCTGTTTGCCATGGTTGCCTGGGTTTTTACCTCCAACTTCCTCTGTTATGCTGCAGGTGTCATAGGCATCACATGTCCATGTGAAATAAACCATGCTATCATTCTGACTTCAAACAGTCATATGCATTTTATTTATTTATTTTAAAATTTATCTTCATTGTTGAAAGTGTTACAGATATCCCCTCTGCTTTCCCCCCATTGCCCCCCTTTGGCACAGTTATATGTATTTTAGAGAAAATCAGAAAAGAATGTTTTTTATATCTACCCATGTATTTGCCATTCCTGAAGTTTTTCTGGGAGATTCAATTTTCCATCTGCTGTCATTTGCTTCCAGCCTGAAGAACTTCCTTAGGTATTTCTCGTAAGGCTGACTATAGACATTCTTAATTTTCGTTTATGTGAAAAGGTCTTTTTCCTTCAGTCTGGAAGGATATTTTCACTGGATAAAGAATCTAGTTTTCTCCCTCTTCTCGTCCTCCGTCTTTCCTTACTGTACTTTAAACATATTATTCTATTCTCTTCTACCTTTTTTTTTCCCTGATGAGAAATCAGTTATCTGTATCATTGTTTTCCAGTATATAATGTGTTGCTTTTCGCCGATGCTTTCAAGATTTTCTTTTTATCTTTGGTTTTCAGCCTGTTGACTAAAATGTACATAGGTATAACTTTTTTTTTATTTATCCTGCTTGGGATTCATCGAGATTCTTGAATTTGTATATATGTCCTTTACCAAATTGGGGTATTTTTTAGTCATTATTTTTTCAGAAGCTTTTTCTTCCCTCTTCTATTTTTTCTCTCCCTCTGGGACTACAATTACAAGTATGTTATTACTATTATTCCCTATTTTCTCACAAGTCCCTGAAGCTCTTTTACATTTTTCAAATTTTTTCTCTGTTTTTAAATTGGATAATTCTCTATCGTCACATTTATCGACTCTTCATGTTCAATCTATTGTTAAGCTCATTCAGTGAGTTTTTAAATTTCAAATATATTTTTAATTCTAATATTTCTATTTGATTCTTTTATAATACCTATCAGTTGTGGTTTTTATATTCTCATCCATTATATTTTTTGTATATTTAAGCATAATTATAATCACTGCTTTAAAACCCTTATTTATTAATTCCAAAATCTAAGTCATCTTGGAGTTGGTCTCCATTAATTGTTATTTCTCTTGTATATGAGTCATTTTTCTTGTTTCTTTTTATGTCTACTAATTTTGGACTGCATCATGCATTTGGATAAAACATTGTAGGGACACTGGATTCTGTTATGTAACTCTGAAGAATATTGCTTTTTTGTTTTACCAGACAATTAACTGGGCTGATCTAAAATTCTAAATTCTCCTGTGCTATATAGCAAGTGAAATTTCTGTTTAGTTCTTTTAGCCTTACTTGGGTTTCTTGGTACCTGCCCAATATCTGCTTAGGCTAGGGTTGGCCAGAGATTTGAACAGAGTTTGTGAATAGAATTTGGAGCTTACTTTCTGTGGCTCTTTTCTGGCTCTCTTCATTTTCCAGCTGCTATTGCCCTGAATTTTGTCTTCTGATTTATTAGCCAGTAAAGGCTCTATTTAAGTTTTAGTCGTCTTCTTCAAGCGTCAATTGTGGAGTACCCTTAAGCAAAAGGACACAAAAAATGGTCAGTTAGCCTGTGGTTGAGCATCCACCTATGAACCAGAAGGTCAGGGTTTGATTCCTGGTCAGGGCAAATGCCCAGGTTGCAGGCTTGATTTCCAATGCGGGGTGTGCAGGAGATAGCTAATCAATGACTCTCTGCCATCATTGATGTTTCTATCTCTCTCTCCCTCTCCCTTCCTCTCTGAAATCAGAAATAAATAAATAAATAAATAAATAATAAATAAATAAATAAAAAATAGTCAGTTATTCAGTGGCATACTTCTTCTCTAAATGTTAGTCACCTCCAGTTTTGGCTGCTTTTGGCCACTTTCAAATGGCTTTAGATATTGTTTCTTGTCTTTGTCCAGAGTTCATAATTGTTACTTTAGGAAGATTGGTCTAATATGAGCTACTGTGCGAATATTAAAAAAAGAAACAATCTATTCTTGCCTAATGATCTTATGGATTGATTTCTTATTCAGTTTATTAAAATAACTAGAGGCCCGGTGCACGAAATTCATGCACGGAGTGGGGGTGGTGGGTGGTGGTGGTGTCCCATAGACCAACCTGCACCCTTTCCAATCAGGGACCCTTTGAGGGATGTCCGACTGCCCATTTAGGCCCGATCCCACCGTTGGGATCGGGCCTAAACGGGCAGTCAACGTCCCTTTCATAATCCAGGACTGCTGGCTCCTGACCTCTCAAATGCCGATTGCCCC